>CM042174.1:6993486-7022820 GCA_023376005.1 Doryteuthis pealeii
TATATTATATATATAATATATATACATATATATAAGCACCTGTCATTGTAAATCCTTCCTAAATATGACCGTTGGTTTGTCCAAACTAATAGTTTTATTTATTCATTTCTACATGTGTGTGTGAGTGTGTGAGTGCGTGTGTGCGTGTGTGTGTGTGTGTGTATACCACTTTACATAAAAAAATAATTAAAAGAACTCTATGTGCATAGTAACAGAATCTTATATTCCATCACACTAAACAATAAATAATATTAATTAATTAATTAATAATAAGGTCATTCAAATGTAAAAAAATAAACCCGTATATATATATATATATATATATATATATATATATAATATATATTATATATATATATATATATATATATTAAGCCATTCGCTTTTTAAATGAGCGCTGTAACTTCAGGGGCACATAAAAACTTTATTATAGTCTTCCGAGACTGAAATGCCAATGAATGACCGTTGGTTTGTCCAAACGAATAGTTTTATTTATCCATTTCTACATCTGATTAATACACATGATATATTTGAAAAGTGATCAAACTCTCCCTAACCGAGTCTTTCTAAATAGTCGCTTGTGTGTACATACTACTTATGAAGTGAATGTCTTCGCTAGTTAAGTCAAAACTTTCCACTCATTAGGCTGCAAGTTATAGTGACAGCCATATATTCTCCCTCCAGTTAAGGGTAAATAGTAGGGCTGACTGGGCTCTTTAACCTTAGCTAGGTATCCATTTTAAGAAAAGGAAAACACTGAATTCAAACCTGTTAAACCCCGCTTAATAATTTGACCTTGTATCACATCCTGCTCGTGCGGGTGGGGGGGTTTGGTAAATATATATATATATATATATATATATATATGTGTGTGTGTGTGTGTGTGTGTGTGTGTGTGTGCCTATTATTGTGAATCTTTGTCTAAATATGGCCATTGGTTGGTTCAAACGAATAGTTTTATTTATTCATTTCTACATGTGATTAATACTCAAGAAATATCTGAAAAATCCTCTTGGCCTTGTGTCACATCCTGCCAGTACGGAAAGATTTTGTATATTATATATATATATATATATATATATATATATATATATCAGTTAAGTTTAAATCCACTGATCAAACCAATATATTTACTTCTGGATTTTATTAAAAACCGATTTAAAAGTGCTCAATATGAAGAGATAAGTATGAGTTTTAAAAACAAATGGCTTAAAAAACAAATGGCTTAAAAAACAAATGGCTTAATAAACGAATTCCCTGAAGATTCAGGCTACGGCGAGAAACTGCAATCGGAAATTTTAAGCCATTCGTTTATATATATATATATATTAATATCTTGATTAATTTAATTTCGGTGGATTTAACCCTGAAGATCCTTATAGTGAAACTCGAGTAGGTTATACCTGTGTATACCATTATAATATATATATATATATATATATATAAGCGCCTATCATTGTGAATCATTTCTAAATATGACCGTTGGTTGATTCAAACGAATAGTTTTATTTATTCATTTCTACATATGATTAATACACATGATATATCTGAAAAGTGATCAAACTCTCCCTAACCGAGTCTTTCTAAATAGTTGCTTGTGTGTACATACTACTTATAAAGTGAATGTCCTCGCTAGTTAAGTCAAAACTTTCCACTCATTAGGCTGCAAGTTATAGTGACAAATTATTAATAAGTAACTGTCGCAATCAGAACCGGTTGCATTTTGACCATTCTTCCAGTTGCACGATCGGCCGAAACAGCGCATCGGTAATGAACATGTTCCGGACAATTAGGAATTATTGATGTCCGTCGATCTGACGCAATTTAAATTCTTGAAACTCGGCACTCGTCTCAGCCGTTCGATATAGATGAGACTATTTCTGTCTATAAAGAGAACGTTGCATTGACCATATGTCAGAGTTGGCATCGTCTTGGAACGAAGCCGATAAAGGCAGCCAATCACATCAGATCATTTCCCCATATATATATGTATATAAATGAGCAGAGGTTTCTGCTGGTGCCCAGCAAAGGAATTGGGGAGGTGGTGGAAAGGAACGCCGGTAGAAAGAAAAACAAAGGATTTGTTCTTTTGTCGATAATTATAGTGCTGAGAAATTTCAGGTGCGGGTGTAGGATATCATTTATCCCTCGTAGTTCAATTGTGAACATGAAACACGAGACGTACTGTTCTTAGATAATGAACTCTTGCGTAAAACAAAACTGGTTACATCTTTATATATATATATATATATATATATAATTATATGTGTGTGGGGGGGTGAGTGTGTGTGTGTGTTTGTGGGTGTGTAATAATGGTCTGCTTCTTTTTGAAAGTATATTTATTACATGCATATATATATATATGTGTGTGTGTGTATGTGTGTGTGTGTGTATAATAATATATATAATATATTATATATATATATATATGTGTGTGTATATATTATATGTATATACAATACTATATATAAGTATATATAATACTATATATATATATATATATATATATATATAATAATACAATTATTTTTAGTCAAAAGAAAGCAGACCTCTGTGGTTTATCATACGTGTATATATATAATATAGTTGTGTGTGTGTGTGTGTTTGTGTGTGTATATATAATAATACTATATATATTATATATATATAGTACATAATATATATAGTAATAATATATATTATATAGTATATAATATATATATATATATATATATATATAATGTATAATACTAATATTATAATAGTATATATAATTTATATTATATATTATATACAATTATTTTTAGTCAAAATAAAGCAGACCTTTGTGTTTTTAACATACGTATTATATATATATATATATATATATATATATGTGTTGTGTGTGTGTTGTGTGCGTGTGTGTTTGTGTGTGTGTGTGTCTGTATATATAATACTATATATATATATATATATATATATATATATAATAATATATATGTGTGTGGTGTATATATATATATGTATATACAATACTATAATATATATATATAGTATATTATATATATATATATATATATTATATATTATATATATATAAAATACAATTATTTAGTCAAAAGGAAGCAGACCTCTGTGTTTTTTATCATACGTATAAATATATATATTATTATATATATATATTGTGTGTGTGTGTGTGTGTTTGTGTGTGTGTGTATGTATATATAATATTAATATATATATATATATATATATATAGTAATATATAATATATATATGTGTGTGTGTATATATATATATGTATATACAATACTATATATATATATAAGTATAGTATATATAATACTATATATATATATATAATATATATATATATATTATATATATATAAAGAAATTCTACTGAGTCAGACGAACCTACTATTAGTTTCGCATAAAGCTCTTCAGGGCTAAAATCTGACTCTTTTTTTTTCAAAAAAAATTTCTTCCCTGGTTGATGTTTGGTAGTATATTTTACAATCAAACTCTCTGCTGGGTTTTTCTCTCCGCAAGGATCTACCAACACGTTTGGTTATTATATATATATATATATATATTATATATATATATATATATATATATAATACAATTATCTTTAGTCAAAAGAAAGCAGACCTCTGTGTCTTTTTTATCATATATATATATATATATATATATTATATATATATATATATATTATATAAGAGAGAGAGAGAGAGAGAGAGAGAGAGAGAGGAGAGAGATGTGTGTGTGTGCGTGTGTATGTGTATGTGTGCTTGTGTAATAAACCCCAGTGTGTCCTGCTTTTCTTTTGACGCCAAAAGTATGTTAGCATTACAACATACATATGTCATATATATATATATATATATATATATATATATATATATATATAATATATATATATATTTAAAACTAATATGTTTTTGAGTCAAAAGATTGCAGACCTCTGTGTTTTTATCATACACACACACACACACACACACACACATATATATATATATATATAATATATATAATTATTTATATATAATATAATAATCAATATATCTTGGAGTTAAAAGAAAACAGAGCTGTCTGAGGTACGGAAAACGATAATATTTGATCGCATCACAATATCTACAAACATCAATGATAAAAAATCGAACACGTAAAGTTTGGTCTGGTTATATTTTAATGCCATACAAACCTTTATTTAATGCAATCCATTTTGTATATATATATATATATATAGATAGTTGTGTGTGTGTGTGTGTGTGTGTGTGTGTGTGTGTGTGTGTGAAGTGTGTGTGTGTGTATATTATTATAAAAATGGATATAAAAGAAGCCTACTGAGATTCACCATAAAGATCTTCAGGTTAAAATCGCACTGAATTAGATTGAGGTACCGATTAATTGCAGCCGATTCCAACGCAACATCTTATTCCGTGAACACACGTGGAATCGGCTGCAATTAATTGGTACCTGTCTTGATTAATTCAGTGGATTTAACCCTGAAGATTCCTTATGGTGAACTCGAGTATGTTTCTTTTATATCCATTTTTTATAATAAATTTGCTCTACTCTCGTTTTGAAACACTTTGTATTTGTATATATCGCTGACTTAACCCCTGAATTTTGCACCTTCAATGATCGTGCACCTTCATTTTCACCGTAACCAATCTTTATCTTTATAATATATTATATATATATATATATATATAATATATATATATATATGCTGTAAGTTTGGTTTACTAGAAGTTTTCTAGTTCTCCTGAGATAATTTTTTTAACCTTTTCCTTTCATTTCTGCTTGCAGTATTGTCAGCTTCTAAAATTCTTGTATTTGTAGGCCTTCATTTCATCAAGAGATTTTATTTTTCCTGATTGGCAGTTGTATTCCATTCATTATTTTCTTTCACCCCGTTTATTACAAGCATAGCACATTTTCGATTCCAAATTCCATCACTATATCCTGGCTATATATTCTAATAGTTTGTACTAGGCTCTCCAATTCTTTTTCATTTTTAATGTCATCCATGTACATCAGTGGTTTATCTTTTCTTGTGAATTACTAATTTGTATCCCCCGGTACATTTTTCAGTATATGGTTTAGCGCAATCATTGCAATTATAAAGAGTAGTGGTGATAATGAGGTCTCCTTGGAAGATACCTCTTGGATTTTTACTTCTGCTAGGGATTGTTTTCCAGCTTTTAATTGAACTCGCCAGTTTCCCATGGCTTTTTATCATTATTATTATTATTAATAGCAAATATATGCACCCTCCGGGTGCAAGTATTTAAATTTTCATATAATGAAATATCATGTTAAATTAGAAAGGCTAATGAAACTGAATAAGAATGCAGATAAGAAAATTTAGAACAGAGGGGGTATAATCGAAAAATAGAACAACTTTGAAATCAACTCTTCCATCATTTTTCATTACTCCTGTCTTTCATTGGTAAATTTTCCTAATTTAAATATTTAGTTAAAATAGGAAGTAACGAATAAAATTACAGTTATTTCTTCTTGTTAATGGATTTCTTTTAAGATTTATTCCCGATAATTTTGCTCATGTTCATTAGGATAAAACCAAACAATTAGAAATCAAATATACTAAGCATATATTATTAAAATCATTTTAAGATCAATATGCAAAATTTGCGCATTCTATTTACACTGTAAAGCGCTATTTTTTATATATATAATCAATTGCATGTTATTTAGTATGTAGATATGGTCAACAGTGGCTTCGGCCTCTGGACCTTGATATAATTAACAGCGTCGATCCCAGGGGGCCATCCCCAGCAACACCTGCCCCCTCGATTTAAAGGGGCAGGGTTGGGTTTATTGCCCAGCGCCTGAGGCGCCCCCTTGAGGGGGAATGCCGACGGATCGACGCAATTTTTACCTGCACTCCATGAGCTTTGGCTTGTGGGTGGTCCACGTTAATAGGGACTTTGTGCCTGACTCGTACAAGTGGGGTACGCGGTAAATACATTATGTAGATATGGTCAACAGTCTTAATTATGTAAAACAATTTTATTAATAATTGAGGTTTAAATAAAAATAAAATCCTGGAGAATGTGACGTAAATAACTGAAGGGAATTATGACTTGTATAGTAATAATATAGTTTCGGTTACAGACAGACAGACCCACAATCTCCATTATAATTAGATTATTATCATAAAGTGTATAATCGGAATAATTTTACTTACTCTGACGTAATATTTGTTTTTTAACAAAGATGTGGTCTTCTTATTTTTCTGTGTTCGTGGTCGGTGAGAAGGTCTACTATGCTGCGAGCAACAAACTCTACGTTCATAAATGAGGTTTGTCGTGACAGGATTAAGCTGATCTTTTTGCTTCGTTTATTTGCCTGATTCGTTGCGATGTTTTCTGTTGACGAGTCGGCCTTTTCTCAAAGGATTTTAACATCACTCTTAACACACCCACACATCTCTCTCTCTCTCTCTCTCTCTCTCTCTATAATATAATATTATATATATATATTATATATATATATATATATATAATATATATGTAAACAACTTTTGGCTATTTTCAGCCGACAGTATATTTGGGAGAATATGTGCTTTTTTAATTTAGTCAGACCTAATTGTTGAAAGTTAATTCATTTATGTTTAATTAGGCGGGATTTTACTACTTAAATGTGAGGCTAAACAAATCGAGAAAAAATCATCTCTGAATATGTATTTCGACCTATTAGGTTTCGTCAGCAGAGCTATAGATAACGAGGACCGCCTAGCGTGTGACTCAACAATTTAAGTAGTTAAAATCCCGCCTAATTAAACTTAAAATGAATTAACTTTCAAAAAATTAGGTTGACTGTACTAAATTAAAAGCACGTATTCTCCCAAATATATATATATATATATATATATATATATATATATATAATATATATATCTTATTATAATGGAGATTGTGGGTTGTCTGTCTGTAACCGAAACTATATCAACTACTCAAGTCACAATTCTTTTTAGTTATTTACATCACATTCTCCATGATTTTATTTTTTATTTAAACTTCAATTATTAATAAAATTGTTATACATTATTAATACTGTTAACCATATCTACATACTAATAACATGCAATTGTATTTATATATACAACAAAATAGAGGATTACAGTGTGAACGGGAAGGCTAATTTGCATATTGATATTTAAAAATTTGATTTTAATAAATATATGCTTAGTATTATTGTTTTCTAATTGTTTGGTTTTATCTTAATGAAATATGAAGCAAAATCTCTTCAATAAATCTTAAAAGAAATCTCTTAACAAGAAGAAATAACTGTAATATTATTCTTTACTTCTAATTTAACTATTTAGTTAAATTAGGAAATTTACCAATGAAAGACAGGAGTAATGGAAAATGATGGAAGAGTTAGTTTCAAAGTTGTTCTATTTTTTAATCATACCCCCTCTGTTCTTTTTTATCTGCATTCTTATCAGTTTCATTAGCCTTTCCTAATTTAATATGATTTTATTATATTAAAACTTAATACTTGCACCCGGAGGTGCTATTTGCTAGTTATTATAAATGGAGATTATGGGTTTGTCTGTCTGTAACCGAAACTATATTTGTATACAAGTTACAATTCCCTTTGTTATTTACAATTCTCCATGATTTATTTTATTTAAACCTCAATGATTAATAAAATTGTTTACATTATTAATATGTTGACCATATCTACATGATATTTTCCACGTACCCTACTTGTACGGGTCAGGCACAAGGCCCTATTTATGTGGGACCCCCACAAGCCGAGACTCATGGGTGGCGGGTGAAAAATTGCGTCGATCCGTCGGCATTCCCCTCAAGGGGGGGCACCTCAGGCGCTGGGCAATAAACCCAGCCCTGCCCCTTTAAATCAAGGGGCGGTGTTGCCTGGGGGATATCCCCCTGGGATCGACGCAGTTAATTATAGCAATGGTCCAGAGGCCGAAGCCACTGCTGACCATATCTACATACTAATAACACGCAATTTTATTTATATATACAACAAAATAGCGGATTACAGTGTGAATGGGAAGGCTAATTTGCATATTGATCTCAAAAAATTGATTTTAATAAATATATGCTTAGTATTATTGATTTCTAATTGTTTGGTTTCATCTTAATGAATATAAGAAAAAATCTCTGGGATAAATCTTAAAAGAAATCCATTAACAAGAAGAAATAACTGTAATTTTATTCTTTACTTCTTCGGTGAATATTTTAACGAAATAGTTAAATTAAGAAAATTTACCAATGAAAGACGGGAGTAACGGAAAATGATGGAAGAGTTAGTTTCAAAGTTGTTCTATTTTTCGATTATACTCCCTGTTCCAAATCTTTTTATCTGCATTCTTATTCAGCTTTATTAGCCTTTCTTATTTAACATAATATTTTATTATATCAAAACTTAAAAACTTGTACCCGGAGGGTGCATAAATTTGCTAGTATATATAATGGAAAAGGTGACTTACCGGTGAATATGGTCACGATGGTTAGATGATGTAAAATTCAGGAAGGTGAGACAGCGATATAACAAATACAAAGTGTTCAATACGTTAGTAGAGCAAATTTATTACAATATAGGTACAAGAGATAACCTACTCGAGTTTCACCATAAGGATCTTCAGGGTTAAATCCACTGGATTAATCAAGATATTGATCTATCTATCTACCTATCTCTATCTATCCGACACACACACACATGCTAATTCTCTTTCTCTCTTCTTCTTCTTCCTCCTCTTCTTCTTCTTCTTCTTCTTCTTCTTCTTCTTCTTCTTCTTCTTCTTCTTCTTCGAACCTAATTGATATCACTCAAACACTCACTCTCTCTCCCTCTTTCTCTCTCTCTCTCTTTCTCTCTCCCTCTCTATCTATCTATGTATCTATCTATATATGTCTCTCTCTCCACCCCTCTCTCTCTTTCTATCTCTCTCTCTATCTATCTATCTATCTCTATCTCTATGACACACACACACACACACGCTAATTCTCTTCTTCTTCTTCTTCTTCTTCTTCTTCTTCTTCTTCTTCTAACCTAATTGATATCACTCAAACACTCAAACTCTCTCTCTCACACACACACGCACATACACACATGCACACACTCACACACACACACACTCTCTCTCTCTCTCTCTCTCTCTCTCTCTCTCTCTCTCTCTCTGTCTCTCTCCCTCTCTCTCTGTCTCTCTCATATACATTCAGTTTTTCTCTCTGTCTCTGTCTCTGTCTCTCTCTCTCTCTCTCTCTGTCTCTCTCTCTCTCTCTCGATTCTTCTTTCTTCTTCTTCTTCTTCTTCTTCTTCTAACCTAGTTGATATCACTTAAACACTCAAACTCTCTCTCTCTCTCTCTCTCTTCTTTCTCTCTCTCTCTCTCTCTCTCTCTCTCTCTCTCTCTCGATTTTTTCTTCTCTTCTTCTTCTTCTTCTTCTTCTTCTTCTTCTTCTTAAACGATCACATTAATTACAATATCATGTTTGAGATAACATCTCGAATTTCAAAAAATACACGTGTCTTTATCTGTTTGCGTATCTTGTGTAATTTCCGAACCTAATCAAAATTTTAACATTACAATTTATAATTCATTTCCAAAGCCTTTTATAGAACGTTAACAATACTCACTAACAGAAAACGAGTTCATCCAACACAACAAAAGCAGAATGATACTTGCATTCATGTTAACAATTTGTTTTGTCCCTTTTTTTTAACAAAACCTCTCAAACTGTTTTTGGTTCATTTTATACATTCAATATGAGAATGGTTTGAATTTTCATTCATTTCAACGTTAACTATTCATTCAATAACGACTTTCTTTGAATTTTGCTCGTATCTACTGGACCAAGAACAGAATAGTCCTATTCTAATCATTTAATAACACAATAATGTTATGTTCGGAATTGAAAATACTAGGGGTTTTATTTCGTAACCAAGAATTAAAAGGCATTCATAATATTAATGACTTAATTCATAATCATTTCTTCTACCTGTAAACAAATACACACACACACACACACACACACACACACGAACACTCACACACGAACACACGCAAAGAATCAAACATACAGACACACACGTACACAGATACATACACACAGACACACACATACATAGTTTTTCTGACGGTATCTTTTATGGTGATAAAAGGATTACTTGAAAGCGACCGTACCCGTTCCAAGTAAAATATGACAGGTTTTAATAGGTTACATTGTACCAGTAGTAAGGAACGATTCCTTTATGGATCAAGAGTAAAGAATATATATATATATATGTGTGTGTGTGTGTGTGTGTGTGTGTGTATGTGTTGAAAAAAGAAAGAAAGGAAAGAAAGTATAGAATGGATAAAATAGGATATTTTAATCAATTTTATGTACATGTGTTTCGGTCAGCAGTTTATCCATGTGTACATTATTCAAACTATTATTTTTTTTAAATAACCAAATGAAATGAAATAATAATAATAGAAAAAATGTAGAAATGTTATGCACACAAAGAAGATTCGACCTTCCTCAGAGTAAATCCTTATTTTTTTAAATGAAATTCGTTGGAACGCGGAGAACTTTTTGAAATGTTCGAAAAAAGAGCTTTTTAAAAATCACATGAAGAGAGTGTTCAAACGTCTCCGCGTTCCAACAAATTTCATATATATAATATATATATATATTATATATATATATATATATATGTGTGTGTGTGTGTGTGTTGTGTGTGTGTGTGTGTGTGTGTGTCTGTGTGTGCGTATGTGTGTGTGCTATCTATATGGACATAGAGGGCTGATTATACATGACAAAGTATATCGGTTTCCTTTTTAACTTGCAATGTTTGTGCTGGGTTTTCTTGTTCATTTGATGAAACATGAAATTCCACGTGACTCTCGTCTCCATTACGTTGCTTGCATCTTTGCATTGTGAACATTCAAAAAGACAACGAATATTGGCGAATATTTATGCAGCAGAAATATCTATTTAACGAAATATAAAAAAAGGAAGCAAAAGGAAAAAAGCTTTATTGAACTGGCTGTTATTCTTGTTATTCTACCTCTACTGCACACTGAGCGTAAAGTGGTGGCACAAAATCCCCCACTCAGAAATTCGAAGCAGGGCACGTATTGACCCAATTGAGACCATCCTATCGCAACGCCAACTGCGATGGTTTTGTCACACTACCTGCATGATTGCAGACAGGCTCCCCCGTAAAATACTTTATGAACTCGTAGATGGTACCCGAAGGACAGGAGACCCATAAAAGCGGTTCAAATACCATATTAAGACAACGCTGAAGAAATGAACCATCACACCTTCAAGCCTAAAAATTCTGGCCTCCAAAAGACTCCGTTGGTAAGACGTGTGCCTCACAGGAGCTGAGTGGCTCAATATCGAGATTAACAGCGATGCAGAGCAGTGACATCCTCGTTATCATAAACCACCAAATGCAGATGGGAATTTCCCCTGCAATGTGTGACCCTATCACTTATCGCTCTACGCAGCATCCATTATCCGCGCAGAACTGATCTATGTAGGTCTTTGCTGGGCGGCCCGGTCTGGCGTGCCCATGTGTTGGTTTCAATAGAAGAATGTCACTTATGAGTTCGTCTCCTGTTCTCCAGCAGTATCCAGCATGTCTTGTTCGACTAACTCGGATGGTATGTGTGATAGGCGGTAAGTGGTCGTACAGCTGCTTTCTTGTAGGGTATTGTTTCAATGATTTTTTTAAGATCGTGCTCAGCATTCTTCTGCAACTCCAATCTAGCTTATTTTCTTGGTGCTTCGTTAGAGTCCAAGTGGTTCAGACATACAGTAGCACTTATCTTATATATATCCATTTATTATCACCCCCCCCCACTAAAAAATGACAACTCAGTTGCATCTTATGGTGAGTATGGAGATCTGGAGTTTGAGTTTTGTTTAACGACATATCAACCTCTGTGGGTCATTTAATGCCACAAAAGGTTATTTGGGATTTCAGTCTTTAAAGTAGTGGTTCTATGGAGGTATTCGGTTATGTTGCTTTTTTTTTTAAATTTAAAGTGTCTTCAGACATTATATTCCTAAAGAACCCCTCATGTTGTTTGTTTGATAGTATTTGGTACGGGTGTGTTTGAGGCTGTTACAATTTAGGAGGATATGTTTGGTTGTAAGTTGTACTTTGCATATTGGGCACACTAGGGCATCCTTCCCTTTTAAACGGTGAGAATGGGTAATGTGGGTGTGCCCAATACGCAATCTGGCGAGTATTACTTCTTCTATTCTGATTCTTCTGTGGCCTGCCGGACACTCTCCAATAGCTTCTTGTATCTCATACAGTTTGTTTTGGGTCTGATTGCCCCATGATTTCTGCCATTGGTCGGATATAAATTTGTTGATGGCTGGTTTTAGATCTGTATATGGGATTTTTTATTTGCTCATGTCTGTTAGGAGTGGGGTTTTTTTTCAGTTTTGTCTGCTTTTTTAAAACCTTGACTACCGATGTGACTTGGTATCCAGGTAAATATAATGCTATTATTTTTTAAAGTGTGTTTAGTCTGTTTAGGAGCTTGGTAATCAAAAATGATGTTTATGGAGAGCGTGAAGCACCCCTTCTTTGACAGTACTCCCATGTCAACTGGAAAAACTCTTAAGTTGGAGACCTCGTAAGTCAACGTACCACTTTATATAAAAGCGTGGTGTAATGGTTAAAGTCATGTGAAATGGACTCGTCGCCCCGTGTTCAAATTCTGAACGTGGTAATTGCATTTCACTTAGCGCTAATACCCTTGGGAAAGATATGAACCCCACTCTCCCTCCAGCTATGAGTAAATAGTAGGGAAAACTGGGCTCTTTAACCGGTCTAGGAGAGGGAAAACTCTGAATTCAAACCTGTTAAAACTACGTTTAAGCAATTGACCGTGTGTCGCATCCTGTTCGTGCGGAGGGGTATATATATATATATATATATATATATATATATATATATATATATATATATATAAGACGACGCTGTTGGCATTTCACATAGCGCTAACACCCTTGGGAAAGGTATGAATCCATATATTCTCCCTTCAGCTATGGGTTAAATAGTAGGGCAGACTGGGCTCTTTAGCCTTGGGTAGGTAGCCAGTCTAGGAAAGGGATAACTCTGAATTCAAAATTCCTGGGGTCAGTCGTTGATTGGGTTCGTGGCATTCCTTGATGCACCAATTTTTTCCTACCGACTGTGCCAAAAAGTGTGGAATGGTCCTACACAAGCCTTCACCACTATAAACAAATCAGTGTGTTGGTTGTTCACTGGATGAACACTCATGCGTCGAAAATCGATGAGAGAGTCCATCTTATATATATATAATATATATATATATATATATATATATAATGGCTCAAGATAGAAAGTTTATATATATATATATATATATATATTATATATATATATATATAAAAGCATGTCAATAATATTCATCTAAAGTGGTGTCATTATTTACAACCCACTGAAAAGAAATGTCGTTTTTGTCGGTGATGAGAGGAAGTGACACACTGTGTTTTGTCAACCAGTTATTATTATGGTACTTTGATTCTTTTTATGATTCTATAAAAAATAAATGTCTTTGTGCCAAAACTTGTTTCTTTCGTTAGAGATGCTCGTACAAAAGGGAAGCAACTTTTTATTGATTTTCTATTCTTCACATCAGAACCTCCCACACACAATTATTATTATTAATATATATATATATATATATATATATATATATATATATATATATATATATATATATATATATGGGAGAAATGTGAGGAGGTTAATCCGACAGTATGTGAAGAAAAGTAGACAAACACGGGATGTTATGGAAACTTGATGTTTATTATCGACGATGCAACGTTTCGGCCATTTAGACCATCATCAGGACCAAAAGCCCAGTTCTAGCTTCAATGAAGGGCATTTTCAGAATGGTGAAAAACAGTAGGTTGTCAGTAGGGGCAGGGGTGGCTGAGGGACATGGGTAGTTGAATTTCTTCCCTCTGAATGGGGAGTGTTATATGAAGATGCAGGTGTTTGGTCAGAAAGTTGGATGATATTAAAAAATGAATTTTTTTTAAATGAATTAAATAATAATAATAATAATAATAATAATAATAATAATAAATAGAAAAATAAATAAAAATAAATAAAACTCACACATATACAACTAATGACAAATCCAGCTCCCAAACGCACATATAAACACTCATGCATTTTCTGACCCATCCCCTATCATCCAACTTTCTGACCAAACACCTGCATCTTCATATAACACTTCAGAGGGAAGAAAATCCACTACACCCCACAGCCACCCTTGCCCCTACTGACAACCTACTGTTTTTCACCATTCTGAAAATGTCCTTCATTGAAGCTAGAACTGGGCTTTTGGTCCTGATGTTGGTCTAAATGGCCGAAATGTTGCATCGTCGACAATAAACATCCAGTTTCCATAACATCCCGTGTTTGTCTACTTTTCTCCACACACACACACACATATATATATATATATATATATATATATATATATATATGTATGTGTGTGTGTGTGTGTGTGTGTGTGTGTGTAAAATATGGGAATGAATCCGACAATATATACAAATGAGAAAAAACAAAGTGTTCCAAAAATATGATTTTATTTTCATGCATATGTCGACGCTTAAATGTTTCGGTTTATGTTAAAACTTCCACAGGATAATATAGCAGGAAAGAAAAAGAAAAAAAGAAAAAATATTTTTCTCTTAACCAGTTATTATTATGGTACTTTGATTCTTTTTATGATTCTATAAAAATAAATGTCTTTGTGCCAAAACTTGTTTCTTTCGTTAGAGATGCTCGTACAAAAGGGAAGCAACTATTTATTGATTTTTTATTATTCATATCAGAACCTCACACACACAATTAATATATATATATATATATAAATATATATATATATATATATATATATATATATATATATATATATATATATATATATATATATATGTCAACGTCTCTGATGACGGATAAACATCTGAAACCATTGACGAACTTTGTATTGGTGACTTAAATAAATAAATAAATAAATATAGTGTGAGATGGTCACTGTTTCAGCTTTTGCTGGAATGGCGTACCAAATGCAGTATTATTGGTAGAGTGCTCAATATAAAATAGAGCTTGTTATATAATAAAATAAATATATATGGTTTTAAATATCTATTTATTAGGTGACAAAGGAACATTCACGACCATATTGGTTTCATGCGATGCAATCATCAGGTGAAGATGTTTCAAATTTGAAACATGGTCAATATGGTCGTGAATGTTCCTTTGTCACCTAATAAATAGATATGTAAAACCTTATATATTTATATTATATTATATTATTATATATATATATATATATATATATATATATATATATATATATGTATGTATGTATGTTTGAGTGTGTGTGTGTGTGTGGTGAAAGATTTGAAAAAAAAGGTTAATAAAATGAGTGATGTTTATTTCGCCAACGCAGCAGTGTTTCACTCTAATTTAGTAGATCTTTATCAGGGCTTTTTTTATTTGAGGAAAAATAAATTTATCACAGAGAATAAGGAGACTATGAGAGTCTTTTGTTGGTCAATCTATTTAAAAGATATTGAATGAAAAACTAGCATTCCTTAGATATTTGAAATTATGAACGGTTGTAAAGTGACATAGAGGCTCTTTTACGTTGTGTGTGTGTGTGTGTGTGTGTGTGCGTCTGTATGTGTGCATATATATATATATATATAGATGGGAGTAAAATATGGGAATGAATCCGACAATATATACAAATTAGAAAAACAAAGTGTCCCTAGAAAGATGATTTTATTTTCATGTTGATGTCGACTCTTAAACGTTTCGGTTTATGTTAAAACTTCCACCGGATAATATAATATGAAAGAAAAAAATGTATTTTACTTTGTCCTATTATATTGTTCGGGGAAGGTTTAACATAAACCGAAACGTTTAAACGTCTACGTCAACATCAAGATAAATTCATCTTCTTTGGAACACATAGTTTTTCAAATATATATATATATATATATATATATATATATATATATATATATATATTAGTGTATATCTAAGTTAGGTTAGCGTGGACAAAATTCAACTGATTGTTTCTCACCAATGCAATTTTCAAACCAGGTCTTTGTCTGATTATTTTTGTTGAAGTGGATCGCCACACCTTCCATAAGCTTATCACATTAACTCACAGGTCAGATTACCCAAGCAGTGCTACTCATGCGGTAACTTGACGAGGACCAATATTGAACCCGGAACCTTGCATTTCCTAGGCAAATGCTCCACCGACTGATCTAAACCTAAAGGAGAATAGTTGGATTCGTAACTTTCCTAAATGTATTAGCGCCGATATGAAATTCAAACAGCTTCGTCCGGGATTTGAACTCGGGAAGCTGATTCTATTTTCCTACAATGTCGATGAAGCTTACATTTTACATTTCCTCCAACATTCCAGTCCTATCGCTAGTCATCAAAACAGATTTTCGCTGTGAAGGAAAGGAGTACAAAATTGCATAAGCAAAACCACGCACCTGTTGCGTGTAGTTACTCCAACATTCCAGTCCTATCGCCAGTCATCAAAACGGATTTTCGCTGTGAAGGAGAGGAGTACATGATTGCATAATAAGCAAAACCACGCACATGTTGCGTATAATTACTCCAACATCTCAGTCCTATCGCCAGTCATCAAAACAGATTTTCGCTGTGAAGGAAAAGAGTGCAGCATTGCATAATAAGCAAAAGCAAGCACCCGGTGTGTATAATTACTCCAACTTCCCAGTCCTATCGCCAGTCACCAAAATAATTTTAGGCTGTGCAAGAAAAGAGTGCAAAATTGCATAAGCAAAACCACGCACCCGTTACGTATAATTACTCCAGCATCCCAGTCCTATCGCCAGTCATCAAAAAACAGATTTTCGCTGTGAAAGAAAAGAGTGCATAATTGCATAATAAGCAAAACCAGGCACCTGTTGCGTATAATTACTCCAACATCCCAGTCCTATCGCCAGTCATCAAAACAGATTTTCGCTGTGAAGGAAAAGAGTCCAGCATTGCATAATAAGCAAAAGCAAGCACCCGTTGCGTATAATTACTCCAACTTCCCAGTCCTATCGCCAGTCATCAAAACAAACTTAGGCTGTGCAAGAAAGGAGTGCAAAATTGCATAAGCAAAACCACGCACACGTTACGTATAATTACTCCAACTTCCCAGTCCTATCGCCAGTCATCAAAACAAACTTAGGCTGTGCAAGAAAAGAGTGCATAATTGCATAATAAGCAAAAGCAAGCACCCGTTGCGTATAATTACTCCAACTTCCCAGTCCTATCGCCAGTCATCAAAACAAACTTAGGCTGTGCAAGAAATGAGTGCAAAATTGCATAAGCATAACCACGCACCCGTTACGTATAATTACTCCAACTTCCCAGTCCTATCGCCAGTCATCAAAAAACAGATTTTCGCTGTGAAAGAAAAGAGTGAATAATTGCATAATAAGCAAAACCACGCACCCGTTGCGTATAATTATCATTCCCTGTTAATAATTGTGTGATTTTGTATTTATTTTTTTTTTTTTTGGTCTGTTATGACAGATCACGTGACTCCCATTAATCAAAACGCCCGCAATAATAAGCAATGTCGTTTTTCGACGGAATGATTTTTCTCCCCTGAAGCTGAAACATCGAACTAGGAAAGATGGCCGGTGAAGAGAAACATTTATTTTATTTTATTTTATTTTATTTATTCATTATTTGAAATATATGAATTTATTAAACGAGATGGCAATTTTAAGCAATAATTTAAAATGACATTTGAATGCATGGGCAAAGGATTCCTTGGAAAAATGACGTCAAATGCAGATTAATTCTTCTGGCAGTTTAAATTTATAAAAAAAAAAAACATGTTCAAGTTTTAATAAATGATTTAATTTCTTTTTACAACTCTAAGGATGCGTCAATATGACCGTGAGAGTTCTTGCTTAACGTAAAATCAGATTATCAGCAAGATTATCAGCAGGATTATCTTCTTCATCTAATCCACATTATTCTTTATATAATCAATATCATCATTTGCAAAGAAAAAAACACCCTACGGGCGGTGTAAAAATTAATTTTTGTTACATTCGAAAAAAATGTAAACAAATTTTTGAAATATTATATTTTTGTGAGTATTTGAAATGAAAGACATAATTGAAATAAATATGTCTTCTTTCTAACAAAACCAAGTTTCTAACATTTAAATTGAAATTAATTCAAATATTAAGGGTTTTTTCTTTCTTTTGTGGGCGTCAAACCCATTCTGTTTTGAGTATCGTCAGTTGTAAAACAAAATGTTACGACTGACGATAATCAAAACAGGACACATTCAGTTTTGTGCATATACCATTTTTGCGATTTAAAAAAAATCAATAACTATATTAAAAGTAAATTTGGCTGGGTGGTCTATAGTCGGTATAATCCGAATAGCGAGGGAGTATATCCCTTTTTTGCTAGCGCTATACCATTGAGTTTTTTTTTCTGAGGTGGAGCTCCACACCTACCATATTATATCATTCAAGAAGCGCTACTCATGCGCATAGTTAGCGGGGACCGATATCGAACCAAGAATATCACGATTCCTTGACGGATGCTCTATCGACTGAGATATTTGTTTTATTATCTTTAATTCTTTATATATTCTTGGTGATTATTATTATTATTGTTTCTATTTTTCCTGGGCTTTTTTTGTTCTTCATTTGATTTTATTGTGTTTTTCTTTTATTTATTATCTTTTATTTGTTTTATTTCATAGACGCTGAGTTGGCGGGAATCGGTATTGAACCCAGATTCTTGTGATTCCTAGGCGGGTGCTATACCGACTGAGATATAATTTAACATTATCATCAGTAACGATAATGAACCATCATAGAAGATTCTTCTTTATTTTAACTTCCGTTTGACTTTGTCCTATACCTGTTAATTCAACTCTAAATTTTTCCATAGGCTAATTCCATGACAAATAATTCTAAAAAATGTAAAATTGACACCCACCCCTTCAATGTTTCTGACATTTTTTCCGGTGTGGACTATGTCACCATTAGACGATCCCAAAAATTTGAGCTTCCAATTCCAAAAATTGGCGGACGTATGTCGATTTTTAGCTCTCCAAATTTGGCGTGGTTGGCGAAAAATGACGACTTTTTATAATCTATTTTTGTCTGTAGAATTAGTTCTAGAGCTTCCCTAATCCTAAAAGTTGGTTTATAAAAGCATGTTTGCCCATGAAATTCAAAAATGCTATCAGAAAAGTTCTAAAGTCAACCAATTTTATAAACCAATTTTTAGGAGAAGGAAAGCGCTAGAACTCATTTTACAGACAAAAATAGATTTCAAAAAGTTGCCATTTTTCGCGACACCCCTCAAATTTGGAGAGCTAAGAACGGACATAACTATGGCATTTTTTGGAATTGGGAGCTCAAATTTTGGGGATTGGCTAATTTTATCATAATCCACACTTGGACAAAATTTCAGAAAAATTGAACCGGGTGGATGATATAGTCTGGATGATTTGACATGGAATTAGCCCATAGCTCTTGTGATTGACTACATGATCGAACCTTTTAAAACCTTCCATTGTCCATAGA
The DNA here is from genome assembly GCA_023376005.1 of Doryteuthis pealeii. Classification (NCBI taxonomy): domain Eukaryota; kingdom Metazoa; phylum Mollusca; class Cephalopoda; order Myopsida; family Loliginidae; genus Doryteuthis; species Doryteuthis pealeii. Next base: position 7,013,117 of record CM042174.1, read on the forward strand.
TACGTGATAGTATCCTTGGCGGGTGTTCTACCGATTGAACTAAACCGATATAATTTAACATTATCATCAGTAACGATAATGAACGACTATAGAAGATTCTTCTTTATTTCAACTTCCGTTTGACTTTGTCCTACGCCTGTTAATTCAACTCTAAAGTTTTCCATAGCTCTCGTGATTACATTGACTACTTGGTCGAACGTTTTAAAACCGCCTATTGTCCATAGATACGTGATAGTATCGTGTAAAGGCAAGCGTTTCTTTGTATTGTATTTTTCACACTGTTGGAGGTATAGTCCTTCCCTGTTGTTGGGTTTTCTCTTTTAAAATGTTTTGTAATCTCTTTAGAAAGTCCACATATGTCTTCCTTAACTGATTTCAAAAACTGGTTTTCGTATTTTTGTTACTTTTGCCGTGTTTATTCTCTTGGCTTATAAAATTGTACATCGCCATTTTTTTATTAACAAAGTCATTCAGAACTGTTTGTTTTGATCAATTGTAGTTTATTTTATTTTTTATTTTTTTATTATTATTATTGTTTTTTTTTGTATTTTATTATTATTATTTTTTATTTTTTTTTTTTATTTTTAAATTATTTTGTATTTTTTTATTGTCTTTTTTTCCTTTTTTTCTTTTTTCTTTTTCCTTTCTTTCTTTTTTCCTCTCCACTCTTTGCTTCTAAGAAACTACAAACATTTCTTCTTTTGTGAGTTTCTGTACTGAGATATTTTCCTTTCCTTTTCTTTTTTTCGTATTTTCCTTTTTTTCTTCTTTTCTTCTTTTCTTTTATCTTTTTTATTATTATTTTATTTTTCCTGTTTTTCCTGTTCTTTTTCTTTTTTCTTTTTTTTCCCTCTCCACCTTTGCTCCTAAAGAAACTACAATCATTTCTCTTTTTCTTTCTCTTTTGTGAGTTTCCGTACTAAGATATTTTTCTTTCATTTTTCTTTCTCCTTTTTTCCTTTTATCTTTCTTTTATCTTTTTCATTTTTTTAAATTATTTTTACGTTTTTTCCTTTTTTCCTCTTCTTTCTTTTTTTCTCCACTCTTTGCTCCTAAGAAACTACAATTATTTATTCTTTTCATTCTCTATTGTGAGTTTTCGTACTGAGATATTTTTCCTCCCCTCCCTTTTTTTCTTTTCTTTTTCTTTAGTCTCTTTCATTCAAAGAAATAGCAATGATTTCTTCTTTTCATTCTTTTTTTGTTAGTTACCGTATACAGATATTTTACCCATCCTTTTTCTTTTCTTTTTTCGATTTTTCTTTATTTTTTCTAAACTCTTTGCTTCTAAGAAACTACAATATTTCTTACTTTCCTTCTCTTCTTGAGTTACCGTACTCAGATCTTTTTCCTTTCCTTTTTCCTTTTTTTTCCTTTTTTCCTCTCCACTCTTTGCTTCTAAGAAACTACAATCATTTCTTTCTCTTCCTTCTCTATTGTTAGTTACGGTATACAGATATTTTTTCTTTTTTTTTCTTTTTTTCTTTTTTTTTTCTTTTTTCTTTTTTTTTTCTTTCCACTCTTTGCTTTTAAGAAACTACATTTATCTCTTCTTTTCCTTCTCTATTGTTGAGTTTCCCTATTCAGATATTTTCCTTCTTTTTTCTTCTTTTTCTTTTTCGTTTTTTTCTTTTTTTTTTTTTTTTTTGTTTTTTCTCCACTCTTTGCTTCTAAGAACTACAATTATCTCTTCTTTTCCTTCTCTTTGTGAGTTTCCCTATTCAGATATTTTTCCCTTCTTTTACTTTTTTTTTTCTTTTTTGTTTTTTTTTTTCTTTTTGTTTTTTTTTTTTTTTCTCCACTCTTTTGCTTCTAAGAAACTACAATTATCTCTTCTTTTCCTTCTCTATTGTGAGTTTCCGTATTCAGATATTTTCCCTTCTTTCTTTTTTCTTTTCTTTTTTTTTTCTTTTTGTTTTTTGTTTGTTTTTTGTTTTTCTCCACTCTTTGCTTCTAAGAAACTACAATTATCACTTTCTTTTCCTTTCTCTATGTGAGTTTCCGTATTCAATTTTTCCCCTTCTTTTTGTTCTTCTTTCTTTTTTCGTTTTTTTCTTTTGTTTTTGGGTTTTCTCCACTCTTTGCTTCTAAGCAACTAATTATCTCTTCTTTTCCTTCTCTATTGTTGAGTTTCCCTATTCAGATATTTGTTTTCTTTCCTTTTCCTTTATCTTTTAGTCTCTTGTATTGATTTTCAAGTTGAAGATTAATCACTGCTCTTTTCTTCAGTTTCTATTTTCTCATCATCGACGCCCGTGGTTCTTAAATTCTCTCGTTACATAGAACCCGTTCACCGCTTTTTATTTTCTGCTGAATGTCCTGAAACTGATTCCGCCGATTCTTTCAAAGATTTCATTGGGATTGATCACTAAGTCTCTTTGATGGTTTTGATGACTCTTTTTTATTGGAAAATTGCTAAATTTCTTTCCCGGAACCTAACTGGATTGTTTACGTTTCCACTGCTAATATACATGGCTTTTCTTTCCATTCTGTTTCATCTCTGGACAACGCTAATAGAATAACGACCATGTCGATTCTATTGCCGTCAAAGGAGGGATGAAGATAATGCTTGTCAAGTCACAAATCGACAATCAACTCGCCTATTTTGGTCACCAAGGAAACACCATCCTGTTATGATTCTATCCCTCCAATTTTCACCATATGTTTACTCAACATATTACGACTGTGAGTCAAAAAGTAATGTCATTTTCTGTTTAAATCAAACTTAACTGACCTAAATTCCACCATCGTATGTCACCCCACCGAAAGAAAAAAAATACCAAAAATCAGGGAATTAACCAAATTTAATGAAATTTTCAGAGTTGATGAATAAAAGATATAACGCAACAGTTATTTTATTTTAAAAACTTTTACATTATTTCATGTCAGTTACCTTTAAACCACGTGAATCTGTGTTACGCCTCAAAAATACGTAGTTCAAAGTTTACTGACCTGAAAAATATATAAGTTTTTGAATAAAATAACTGGTGCATTATATCTTTCATTCATTATTACATCAACACTGAAAATGCCATTAAATTCGGTTAATTCCCTGATTTTTGGTATTTATTTCTTTCGACGTGGTGACATACGATGGTGGAATTTAGGTCCGTTAAGTTCGATTTAACCCAAAAAGTAATGTTATTTTCTTTATTTCTGTTGTGTCCTTAAAATTTTATACAATCAGATAATGCTGTAGTTGGGGAGAAGAACCAGTCAACATTTCGTAGATTTAAGGTTGAAGGTTTTATTGCCGAGCGATACAATAAGACAGACAAGGAATAGTGAGCTACGCTACTAATCCTCGAAGCCAGCCCAGCATAATGCCGTGCTCACTATATATATATTCAGACCACATGTATGAGAGGGAATGTGGACTATTCTATTACAACCATTTCATGTGAAGTTTTTTTTTATATAAAACTAAGGCCTACATTGTGACGCTATCGTTGAAGTACAGTTGGTGTAGCCATAATGCAGAATTGTCCTTCCCCTAAACTGGTTGCTTTACCAAGTTTAAAGAGCCCAAACTGTCCTATTACGTATTCATTCTTTTTTTGCGATGGCATTAGAGTGAAATGCAAAGAGACTCGTTCAACATTTGAACGTTCGCCTCTATATACGAGAGTAAGTCAAAAAGTAATGCTATTTTCTTTATTTAATGTGAATTTTTTTAATGTGAAAGTAATTACATTTTGTTTAGTACAGGTATAATTACCAATACATGAACATGTATTTTACGTCAGAATAAAGGTATTCCTCTAAAGATCACATCTCTTCTTCTCTACATAGTTACTATTTCTCTCAATAGCAATGTTCTACCTTCGAATGAGAGCATGTATCCCTGCCCCATAACATTCTGTTGACTGTTCTTTGAGTCATTTCTTCTCATTAGATTTTATTCCCTCGCCACTGGAATAATGTTTACCCCTTAAACCCTATATCATGTCACCGAAGATATGATACTCTGAACGCGCCAAATTTGTTGAGTATGAAGGAGGCGATAAAGTTGTCCATCCGAATGAGGCGATTTTCTTCCTTGTCCTGATGCCTGTGTATGGTCATGTATTGTCATGCAGACGGAGGACATTGTCGATTGGCAAGTTGGGTCTTACTTGTTCGGAGCCTCATTAGGGTCTCAATGTAGGCCTTAATTTGGTTTGGTTTGGTTTGTTTTAGGGCATACCAGCCTCAGTGGGTCATTTAATGCCGATAAGTTTTAAAATAAATCAATTTCTTAATGTATATACAATTTTTTTCATAAACACATTTTTCTATTTAACCCATAGATGGGACCCTAACAGGTACTACCACTCCGGGTCAGGGTGGACCAGGGAGCAATGGTGATGAAGGGGTGCTCCACATTCCCCAAACCTCTAAAACTGCAACCTCACCATCAAATAGAGCTTAACATCATTCCCAGGACATGTAGACCCTCACACACCGCCTTCTAGCACCCATATGATAAAAAGGGTTGGGGCTTGCCATAAGTGCAATAGAGTTGGGGCAATCATATAGGTGCTAGGGCTTGACGTGACCAGCCGATTGATTGGAGGGGGCCTCTCTGACCGCCCGTCTTGCCTAAGTAAGGGTCTAGGTGGAATGTTGCAAGTCATTGACTGCTCACCCATTGCCAACAGGTGGCCCCATTGGGGGAGTCTTACCCTTCTGCAGAGGTGTAGTCGGTATATTCTAACGCCCTAGCCGAAAGAGCAGTATAATTCTTTGACATCATAGCAGCTGTATAATTCAGATCGACTGTATAAGTCTTTGATATAATAGCCGTCGGTGCAGTCTAACGCCCCAGTCGACAGGGCGGTATAGGCCTTAGTTTTATGAAACAATTATATATGAAATAAAGAAAATGGCATTACTTTTTGACACACCCTTGTATATAGATAAACGCAAATATTTATTGGAAAATATTCAGATTTAATGTGGACATATATCTCTGATTTAGCTTTTAAATCTATTACTTTCTTAGTTTTTCTTTTTTATTTTATTTTATTTTATCACTTTTCTCTTTTCAATTCTTTTTATGTCTCTTCCAAGATGGCTGCCTTCAGTCAATCTGTTTTCTTTACACGACGTTTGAGGTGTTAATTATTATTATTATTATTATTATTATTATTATTATTATTATTATTATTATTGCCTTACTCTACTTATTATTAATTGTTATAACCATCATTAATATTTGACTTTGTTGTCGCTTTCATTAATGTACATCCTTTCCTTTAAGAAAACTATAGATTTTAACTTGACAATAGTTTTTACATTTTTCGTCTCTCAAAGAATTATAAGCTTCTTTAGAAATTAGGCGCTGAAAAAGAAACGAGAGAAATCTTTATTCGTAATTTTATTTTATCTTTCTGGTGGCATTATTATTCTCCATCACAAAGGAGAAGAAAAAAGAAATCTTAAGAAAAAGAAAATTACAAAATTTATGATTTATTAAGATGAAATCAACGGTAAAGAAATTACCAACTACAAAAATAAAATTACTTTTCTATGTTTGAGACCAAAACTAAAATCGCTGTGATGGATTTTAAAAGAATTTATTAATTCCGCTTCGTAAATTTGTGATATATTATATATATATATATATATATATATATATATATAATATATATATATATAATATTTCTAAGAAAACCAATATCAGACTGTGATATCAAATAGATAGATAGATAAGTAATTTGACTATCACGAAATAGTAAAAATTCAATTAGATCACAATAAACACTATAAGCTCTGTCGATATGCTGACCAACAACGTGATCCCAGGGGGCAATCCCTTCAGGCAACACACCTGCCCCCTCGATTTAAAGGGGTAGGGATGGGTTTATTGCCCATTGCCTGAGGTGCCCCCCTTCAGGGTGAATGCTGACGGGATCCACGCATTATTTGCACCTGCCACTCATGAGCTTTGGTTCGTGGGTGCTCCAATATTAATAGGGCCCTGGGCCTAACCCGTACATGGTAAATACAACTATAAACACTGTCGAGACATCAGCAGACACAAATCAGTTGTATAATTCTTTGCTTTGGTTTGGTTTGGTTTGTTTTAATTAATTAGTTTTAATATTGATAATATTTTAAAGATTGAAATCTATTTTCCCAAACGAAGGCAAAGTTTTGAAGAAAATCATGTTTTATGGTAATCTTTTATGATAATTTGAAACTTTCACCACATAGGATACGTTACAGTTCCAAAATCGACCTACACTAATAATAAGTTTAAATAAAGGAAAGCTTTTCTTATGCTGGATTTTAAAGGGGGGGGGAACATAATTGCCGGTACGGATAAACAAACCCTCCACCATGAAAAAAGGGTACGTGAGTTCGAGTCTTACTGTTGTATAATCGCGTTTGGTGGCACAGAAAAATAACACACAAATCTCAAATTTATAAGAAACTAGCAGGACCTGTGGATATACCACAGTATGATAATTCAATTATTACAACGTCATATATGTTTACTTAAGAGCTATTGCCAAACAGTTCAATATCTAAAAACTATAATAAGCTTAACTCTCTCTGTAACTCTTTTTTCTTTCTTTCCTTCTGTTCATGTTTTCATTAAGTTCGATTGAAACAGATTAGCATTAGCAAAAAGTAACAATTAGTCTTAACCCTTTTACTGCGAAGAACAACTCGAGTCGTCCAAATTGGCGCCAAATCCGTGTGGGCGTGATGCAAGAAAACACTTTTTCATTTTTTTTAAATCACAGAAGATTGTGACATTCCTATTTAACCTTGGATATTTCAAGTATTTTTCACAAACAATCGTATTGACGATCTAAACTATTTTTTCTAAGGTGTGCAGTTAGATATACAATTCACTCCATGATATGCTTGGTTTGGTTTGTTTTGTTTTACGGCATGTCAACCTCAGTGGGTAATTTAATGCCGACAAAGTTTTGAAATAAATTCATTCTTAATGGATACTCATTTTTTTTAATGAATTTATGTTTTTCTACTTAACTCATACATGGAACCCTAACAGATACTACCACTTCTAGTCAGAGTGGACCAGGGAGCAATGGTGATGAAGGGTGCTCCACATTCCCCAAACCTCCAAAACTGGAACCTCACCATCAAATAGAGTTTAACGTCATTCCCAGGACATGTAGACCCTCAGCCACCGCCTCCTAGCACCCATAGGATAAAAACGGTTGGGGCTTGCCATAAGAGCAATAGGTTTGGGGCTATCATATAGGTGCTAGGGCTTGACGTGACCAGCCGATCGATCGGAGGGGGCTTATCCGACCGCCCGTCTAGCCCAAGAAAGGGCCAAAGTAGAATATTGCAAGTCATGGACTACTCAACCACCTTGGTTCTATCCTTAAGCATCACGTTCGCCACCCACGGCAAACAGTGGGCCCCATTAGGGGGAGTCCTACCTCTGCAGAGATGCAGCCGGTGCATTCCAACACACCACCCAACAGGGCAACCATTTTGTTTAGGACAGGTATAATTACCATACATGAACATGTATCTACATCACAATGAAGCTGTTCCTCTGTGGATCACATCCCCAGTTCCCCACATTAGTCATCAATTTCTCTCAATGGCAATGTTCACCTTCGAATGAGAGCTAGTATCACTGCCGCTGTAAAAATTATGTTGGCTTTTCTTTTGAGCTGCTTCTTCACTACAGATTTCACATCCTCGTCACCGGATAATATTTACCTCTAAACCTTCTTTCATGTGGCCGAAGAGATGATAGTCACATTTTTGTGTGCGGAAACTTTACACATGTAAAGAATCAAAATAAACAAAGACGAGTGAACGACTCAGCCTTTTGAATTTTTAATATTTGGACATTTTCTTTATTGAAACGACCTCTGTTCATCAAATTGATATATGAGGGTGTCAGAATCATTTTGATTTCCAATGTTTTACTCATCAGTATTATCTTTACTAAATTCATCTGTATAAATCTTATACTTGCGCAAATTCTGATGAGTATGAAGCGGCTTAAGAATTGTCTACCCGTATGATGTGATTATCTGATAGTGTTGAGTATGGTAGGAAAGCGGTAAATTGTCTACCCGAATGAGTGATTATCTTCCCTTGTCCTACGTATACGTGTGTGAGTATGGAGGAAGCGGTAAAGTTGTCCTACCCGATGAGGTGATTATCTTCCCTTGTCCTGACGTTAGTTTGTGTGAGTATGGAGAAGCGGTAAAGTTGTCCACCCGAATGAGGTGATTATCTCCCTTGTCCTGACGTTAGTGTGTGAGTATGGAGAAGCGGAAAAGTTGTCTACCCGAATGAGGTGATTATCTCCCTTGTCCTGATGTTAGTGTGTGAGTATGGAGGAAGCGGTAAAAGTTGTCTACCCGAATGAGGTGATTATCTCCCTTGTCCTGATGTAGTGTGTGAGTATGGACGAAGCGGTAAAGTTGTCTACCCGTATGAGGTGATTAATCTTCCCTTGTCCTGATGTTAGTGCCCTGAGTATGGAGAAGCGGTAAAGTTGTCTACCCGAATGGTGATTATCTCCCTTGTCCGTTATGTTAGTGTGTGAGTATGGAGGGAAGCGGCAAAGTTTCTACCGGAATTGAGGTGATTATCTCGCTTGCCTGATGTTAGTGTGTGAGTATGGAGAAGCGGTAAAGTTATCTACCCGAATTAGGTGATTATCTCCCTTGTCCTGATGTTAGTGTGTGAGTATGGAGGAAGCGGTAAAGTTGTCTACCCGAATGAGGGTAGTGTGTGGTCAGCATTGTCATGCAAAAGGATGACTGTATTTGTATTTGCCTCTCATCCCACTTATGAGGGCGTGGCATGATAACATCTTTATGTTGGCCCACCCACAAGCCGAAGCTCATGGGTGGTAGGCACAAAAATCCGTCGATCCCATCGGCATTTTCCCTCGAGGAGGGGCGCCTCAGGCACTGGGCAATAAACCCATCCCAGCCCCTTTAAATTGGGATAGCCCCCTGGGATCGATGCTATTAATTTAACACACCGGTCCAGTGGCCGAAGCACACCGGACCCCCGCCCCGAAGGACGGGTTGGTGTTTTTCAGAAGGAGGAGATTGTTGATTGGCCAGTTGGGTCTTACTCGTCGGATTCTTGTTCTAAGCCTCGTCAGGGTCTCAATGTAGGCCTTAGTTTTATATATAAAAAAAGAACTACACAAGAAATAAAGAAAATAGCATTATTTTTTTTTATCCACTCTTGTATATAGAGACGAACATTCAAATATTGGACGAGTCTCTTTGCATTTATAGTGATTGGCCCCTATATTTTTACGGCATGTGGAATTGACCAAATTAAAATAATTAAGTTTTTCTTAAATAACTAGTTTTACAATGGTATGTCATGAGTTTAGAATTAAGTAAACAAAAGAGAATCGAATGAATATTAGTTTAGAAATATTTTAGAAACAATAGAAACAATGGTTTAAATTCCATGGGAAAATATGTACGCCATCGGAATGTACAAAAATTATTCGATATTGCATCATTGCAAATCACCTGATATTTGATGAATATTTTAGCTAATGATTCACAATAGACAATGACAAAAAGAAAATTATAAAAAGACCCTTTGAGCCTGAAAACCAGCAGACAGTGGAGCTTACACTCTTCCCGACTCGACAGGTTGGGCTGATGCTCCCCAACTCGACACAATGGGGAGAATACACTGGTCCAAAACATTATAATACGACTCCATCTCTCTCTTTTTTT
>CM042174.1:7025420-7043924 GCA_023376005.1 Doryteuthis pealeii
CGACTGACCTCAGGAATTTTGAATTCAGAGTTATCCCTCTCCTAGACTGGTTACCTACCCAAGGCTGAAGGGCCCAGTCCTGCCCTACTATTTAACCCATAGCTGGAGGGAGAATATATGGATTCATACATTTCCCAAGGGTATTAGCGCTATGTGAAATGCCAACAGCTTCGTCTAGGAATTGAACTCGAATTGACGAGTCCATTTTCCACGTCTCTAACCACTAGCCCACGCGCCTCCATATATGTATATGTATGTATATATATGTGTGTGTGTGTGTGTGTGCGTGCGTGCGTATCTGTGTGTGTGCTATCTATATGGACATAGAGGCTGATTATACATGACAAAGTATATCGGTTTCCTTTTAACTTGCAATGTTTGTGCTGGGTTTTCTTGTTCAATTGATGAAACATGAAATGCCACGTGACTCTCGTCTCCATTACGTTGCTTGCATCTTTGCATTGTGAACATTCAAAAACAAAACGAATATTGGCGAATATTTATGCAGCAGAAATATCTATTTAACGAAATAAAAAAAATGGAAGCAAAAGGAAACAAGCTTTATTGAACTGGCTGTTATTCTTGTTATTCTACCTCTACTGAACACTGGGCGTAAAGTGGTGGCACAAAATCCCCCACTCAGAAATTCGAAGCAGGGCACGCATTGACCCAATTGAAATCATCCTATCGCAACGCCAACTGCGATGGGGTTTGTCACACTACCTGCATGCTTGCAGACAGACTCCCCCGTAAAATACTTTATGAACTCGTTGACGGTACCCGAAGGACAGGAGACCCATAAAAGCGGTTCAAAGACCATATTAAAACAACGCTGAAGAAATGAACCATTGTACGTTCAAGCCTGAAAGATCTGGCCTCTAAATGACCAGGTTGGCGAGACGTGTGCCTCACAGGAGCTGAGCGGCTCAATATCGAGATTAACAGGGCTGCAGAGCGGTGACGTCTTCAAATGCAGATCGGAATTTCCATTGCAATGTATGTGACCGTATCTGTAAGTCCAGAATTGGACTAACTAGCCAGCAGAGAGTCCACAACTGTTGAACGACATGGAGTGACATCATCGTCGTCTCCGACGGACTTCTCAATAGAAAGGAAAGGACATGTGTTGGATAATTTTTATTCCTAAAGAGGTCCCTCAGGTTTTGTGTTTGATAGTAATTGGTGTGGGTGTGTTTGAGGCTGTTACAATTTATGGGGATATGTTTGATTGTAAGTTGTACTTTGCATATTGGGCACACTGGGGCATCCTCCCCTTTTAACAGGTACGAATGGGTAATGTGGGTGTGCCCAATACACAATCTGCCGAGTATTACTTCTTCTCTTCTGATTCTTCTGTGGCCTGCCGACCACTCTCCAATAGCTTCTTTTATCTCAGGGAGTTTATTTTGGGTCTGATTGCCCCATTATTTCTGCTATTTGTCTAATAAAAAATTGTTGATGGCTGGTTTCCCATCTGTATATGGGATTTTTTATTTGCTCAAGTCTGTTAAGAGTGGTTTTTTTTTCAGTTTTGTCTGCTTTTTCAAAACCTTGAATACCGATGTGACTTGGTATCTAGGTAAATATAATGCTATTATTTTTTAAAGTGAGCTTGGTAATCAAAAGAGATGATTTTTCTGGAGAGTGTGAAGCACCCCTCTTTTAACAGTACTCCCATGTCAACTGGGAAAACTCTTAAGTTAGAGACCTCGTAAGTCAACGTACCACTTTATATAAAAGCGTGGTGTAATGGTTAAAGTCATATGAAATGGACTCGTCGCCCCGTATTCAAATTCTGGGCCTGGTAATTGCATTTCCCTTGGGAAATATGTGAATCCCACTCTCCCTCCAGCTATGAGTAGATGGTAAGGCAGACTGGGCTCTTTAACGGGTCTACAAGAGGGAAAACTCTGAATTCAAACCTGTTAAAACTACGATTAAGAAATTGACCGTGTGTCGCATCCTGCTCGTGCGGAGGGGTTGGTATATATATATATATATATATATATATATATATAAGACGAAGCTGTTGGCATTTCACATAGCGCTAATACCCTTTGGAAAGGTATGAATCCATATATTCTCCCTCCAGCTATGGGTTAAATAGTAGGGGAGACTGGGCTCTTTAACCTTGGATAGGTAACCAGTCTAGGAGAGGGATGACTCAGAATTCAACATTCCTGAGGTCAGTCGTTGATTGGATTCGTGGCATTCCTTGATGCACCAATTCTTTTCCATCGACTGTGCCAAAAAGTGTGGATGGTCCAACACAAGCCTTCACCACTATAAACAAATCACTGGGTTGGTTGTTCACTGGATGAACACTCATGCGTCGAAAATCGACGAGAGAGTCCATTTTATATATATATATATATATATATATATATATATATATATATACAAAGCATGTCAGTAATATTCATCTAAAGTGGTGTCATTATTTACAACCCACTGAAAAGAAATGTCGTTTTTTGTCGGTGATGAGAGGAAGTGACACACTGTGTTTTGTCAACCGGTTATTATTATGGTACTTTGATTCTTTTTATGATTCTATAAAAATAAATGTCTTTGTGCCAAAACTTGTTTCTTTCGTTAGAGATGCTCGTACAAAAGGGAAGCAACTTTTTATTGATTTTCTATTCTTCACATCAGAACCTCCCACACACAATTATTATTAATAATAATAATATATATAATATATATATATATATATATATATATATAGCTGATTGTAGGTGTGCTGCTCCACCTCAGATACTACAAACAATCTCCATCTCCTTGGTCTAGCGCAATTGAAAATGGGATCGACTCCCTCGCTGACTGGCTGATACCGACTTTAGGCCGCCGTCGACTTTATATATATATATATATATATATATATATATATATATATATATATACATGGGGCAGACTGGGCTCTTTAACCTTGGGTAGGTAGCCAGTCTAGGAGAGGGATAACTCTGAATTCAAAATTCCTGAGGTCAGTCGTTGATTGGGTTCGTGGCATTCCTTCATGCACCGATTCTTTCCTATCGACAGTACCCAAAAATGTGGAATTGTCCTACTCAAGCCTTCATCACTATAAACAAATCACTGTGTTGGTTGTTCACTGAAAGCACACACATGCGTCGAAAATATATATGTATGTGTGTGTTTGTGTGTGTGTGTGTGTGTGTGTGTGTGTGTGTGTGTATGTGTGTGTGTGTATGTGTGAGAGAGTAAAATATGGAAATGAATCCGACAATATATACAAATCAGAAAATCAAAGTGTCCCAAAAATATGATTTTATTTTCATGTAGATGTCGACGCTTAAATGTTTCGGTTTATGTTAAAACTTCCACAGTATAATATAATAGGAAAGAAAAATAATTAAAAAATACATTTATTTTTCTCTTAACCAGTTATTATTATGGTACTTTGATTCTTTTTATGATTCTATAAAAATAAATGTCTTTGTGACAAAACTTGTTTCTTTCGTTAGAAATGCTCGTACAAAAGGGAAGCAATTTTTTATTGATTTTCTATTCTTCACATCAGAACCTCACACACACAATAATATATATATATATAAATGTCAACGTCTCTGATGACGGATAAACATCTGAAACCATTGGTAAGACGAACTTTGTATTGGTGACTTAAATAAATAAATAAATAAATATATATATATATATATATATATATATATATATAATACATATATTATATTATATATATATATATATATATATATTATATTTAGTGTGGGATGGTCACTGTTTCAGCTTTTGCTGTAATGGCGTACAAAAGGCAGTATTATTGGTAGAGTGCTCAATATAAAATAGAGCTGTTATATAATATAATAAAATAAATATATAAAGGTTTTACATATCTATTTATTAGGTGACAAAGGAACAATCACGACCATATTGGTTTCATGCGAGGCAATCATCAGGTGAAGATGTTTCAAATTTGAAATTACTCCAACTTCCCAGTCCTATCGCCAGTCATCAAAATAAATTTACGCTGTGCAAGAAAGGAGTGCAAAATTGCATAAGCAAAACCACGCACCCGTTGCGTATAGTTACTCCATAATCCCAGTCATCATGCGGTAACTTGACGAGGACCAATATCGAACCCGGAACCTTGCATTTCCTAGGCAAATGCTCCACCGACTGATCTAAACCTAAAGGAGAATAGTTGGATTCGTAACTTTCCTAAATGTATTAGTGCCGATATGAAATTCAAACAGCCTCATCCGGGATTTGAACTCGGGAAGCTGATTCTATTTTCCTACAATGTCGATGAAGCTTACATTGTAAATTTCCTCCTACATCCCTGTCCTATCGCCAGTCATCAAAACAGATTTTCGCTGTGAAGGAAAGGAGTACAAAATTGCATAAGCAAAACCACGCACCTGTTGCGTATAGTTACTCCAACCTCCCAGTCCTATCGCCAGTCATCAAAATAGATTTTTGCTGTGAAGGAAAAGAGTGCATCATTGCATAATAAGCAAAATCACGCACCCGTTGCGTATAATTACTCCAACTTCCCAGTCCTATCGCCAGTCATCAAAACAAACTTAGGCTGTGCAAGAAAGGAGTGCAAAATTGCATAAGCAAAACCACGCACCCGTTACGTATAATTACTCCAGCATCCCAGTCCTATCGCCAGTCATCAAAACAGAATTTCGCTGTGAAAGAAAAGAGTGCATAATTGCATAATAAGCAAAACCACGCACCCGTTGCGTATAATTATCATTCCCTGTTAATAATTGTGTGATTTTGTATTTATTTATTTGTTTTTTGCTCTGTTATGACAGATCACGTGACTCCCATTAATCAAAACGCCCGCAATAATAAGCAATGTCGTTTTTCGACGGAATGATTTTTCTCCCCTGAAGCTGAAACATCGAACTAGGAAAGATGGCCGGTGAAGAGAAACATTTATTTTATTTTTTTATTTATTAATTTATTTGAAATATGAATTTATTAAACGAGATGGCAATTTTAAGCAATAATTTAAAATGACATTTTGAATGCATGGGCAAAGGGATTCCTTGGAAAAATGACGTCAAATGCAGATTAATTCTTCTGGCAGTTTAAATTAAAAAAAAAAAAAACATGTTCAAGTTTTAATAAATGATTTTAATTTCTTTTTACAACTCTAAGGATGCGTCAATATGACCGTGAGAGTTCTTGCTTAACGTAAAATCTGATTATCAGCAAGATTATCAGCAGGATTATCTTCTTCATCTAATCCACATTATTCTTTATATAATCAATATCATCATTTGCAAAGAAAAAAAACACTCTACGGGCGGTGTAAAAATTAATTTTTGCCACATTCGAAAAAAATGTAAACAAATTTTTGAAATCTTATATTTTTGTGAATATAGTTTAGCAGTCATAATTGAAATATATATGTCTTCTTTCTAATAAAACCCAGTCTCTAACATTTATATTGAAATTAATTCAAATCATCATCATCATCATCATGTCGCGCTATTAGCACGGATATCCATGACAATCTCTCGCCAACCTTTCCTATCATTCATTTTCCCAGGGAGGTCCTCTGCGCAGCAACCTGCATCTTTGCTTAGTTGGTCAATGTAGGTCCTTGCTGGGCGGCCCACACTAGCATGTCCGTGTGTTGGCTTCCACAGGAGAACGTCACTTATGAGCTCATCCTTGCTTCTCCAGCAGTGCCCTGCATGTCTTGTCCGTCTCACTCGAATGGTTTGGGAGATGGGGGGCAGGTGGCCATATAGCTGTTTCGTCGTAAGGTGCTGCTTCCACGATTTATTCAGGACTGAACGCAGCATTCTTGTGCAGCTCCCATCCAGCTTATTCTCAAGGCGCCTCGTTAGGGTCCAAGTGGTGCATCCGTACAGCAACACTGATACAACCACCGCCTGGAAGAAATGTCGCTTTAGCTTGTCAGTGAGATCGGATTTCCATATTACTGATAATTTGTTTGTGGCCGACCACGCTTTTCCTATTCGTGTATTTACATCGCTTTCTGTGGACAGGATATTACCACCTAGGTATGTGAATTGTTCTACTGGCTTAAGGGGCTTACCGTTGAGTGTGGTTATGTCTCCTTTCCTTTTGAAACATATGTACTCTGGCCAAAAACTTAATTCAAATATTAAAGGTTTTTTTTTTTTTTTAGGGCGTCAAACCCATTCTGTTTTGAGTATCGTCAGTTGTAAAACAAAATTTTACGACTGACGATAATCAAAACAGGACACATTCAGTTTTGTGCATAAAACATTTTTGCGATTTAAAAAAAAATCTATAACTTCTTTCTCATTTTTAGGATATAAAGGTTTAAAACAAAGTCAAGTTAGTGGAGTGGTCTATAGTCGGTATAATACGAGTATATCCCGTTTTTGCTAGCGTTATGCCATTGAGTTTTGTTCTGAGGTGGAATTCCACATCTACTGTCAGTTTCATACTTTACCGAATAGATCAGATTACCCAAGCAGTGCTACTCATGCACAGAGATAGCGGTATCGGATGCTCTATCGACTGAGATATTTGTGTTATTATCTTTAATTACACTGGTTTACAAAAAATATCTTTTGTCTGAGGCAAGAATGTGAATGAAGAAAGAAAGAAAGAAAGAAGAAGAAGAAGAAGAAGAAGAGAAGAAGAAGAAGAAGAAGAAGAAGAAGAAATAAGACAACTAAAGAAAAGAAATGAAGAAAGAAAGAAAGAAAGAAGAAGAAGAAGAAGAAGAAGAAGAAGAAGAGAAAAGAAACTAAAGAAAAGAAATGAAGAAAGAAAGAAAGAAAGAAGTATTGAAGAAGAAGAAGAAGAAGAAATAAGACAACTAAAGAAAAGAATGAAGAAAGAAAGAAAGAAGTATTGAAGAAGAAGAAGAAGAAGAAGAAGAAGAAGAAGAAGAAGAAATAAGAAAAAAGAAAAGAAATGAAGAAGAAGAAGAAGAGAAGAAGAAGAAGAAGAAGAAGAAGAAGAAGAAGAAGAAGAAGAAGAAAGAGAGAAGAAGAAGAAGAAGAAGAAGAAGAAGAAGAAGAAGAAGAAGAAGATAAGACAACTAAAGAAAAGAAATGAAGAAAGAAAGAAAGAAGTATTGAAGAAGAAGAAGAAAAGAAGAAGAAGAAGAAGAAGAAGAAGAAGAAGAAGAAGAAGATATAAGACAACTAAAGAAAAGAAATGAAGAAATGTTTTTTACTAATTTGGGTGTGCTGAATTCAAATTTATAAACACTTTTGCTCTATCACCTCTAGTTTTTTGTCTTTTAAATAGTCTCATTTTAGTATATACAGAGTATATACGTGCTTATTTCAACAGTTGCAGCAGCTTATTACAGATAAAACAGGATAGACAAAGAACATTGACGGAATAAATATACTTGGATGACACAATGTACACAATTCATAGTACCACAGACAGTTAGAAATGTGTCTTCTTAGATGATCTACTGACTGCCAGTGCACTACTGGCTGTTGATTGAGACGTGTTGGCTACGCTTAACTGCCAAAATCTGTCTTGATATATAGCTATATGTATATATATATAATGTAATGCTATCACTTACATTTATTGCATAATAACTAAAAAAAGAAGATATAAGTCACACAATATTAGAAATTAACCCTGAATGCATATACGGCTTTATGTACAGTATGTGTACAAAATGTACAGTATGCATATCTAAAAAAAACTAGAGGTGATGAGTAAAAACGGATTTCAAATCTTAATTCAGCACCCCCAAATTAGGTTAAAACATCTATTTTTGTGCTTGTCTCAATTTCTTTGTAAACCAGTGTTATTTATAAATTCTTGTTGAATTTATTATTATTGTTTTTATTTTTCCTGGGCTTTTTTTTGTTTATTATGTTTATCTTTATTTATTATTTTTATTTGTTTTATTTCATAATCGTTGAGGTGGCGGGAATTGGTATTGAACCCAGTTTTTTGTTGTTTATTTTTAAGCAATACGTAATTAAAAACAACCTTAATCCCCTAAAACCGTAACCCAATTTGTAAAATGTTAATTCATAGACTGTAGTTAAAATGTCATTGGGTACCACCAAAAACTTTCCGTTTTAATTTTCTAACCTAAATCAAAAGTCAGCCACCAATTTTTAGGAGAAGGAAAGCGCTAGAACTCATTTTACAGACTAAAATACATTTAAAAAAGTCGCCATTTTTCGCGATCCCCCTCAAATTTGGAGAGCTAAGAACCGACATAACTCAGCCATTTTTTTTGGAATTGGAGGCTCAAATTTTGGGGATTGGCTAACTTTATCATAATCCATACTTGGACAAAATTTCAGAAAAATTGAAGGGGGTGGGTAACATAGCCTGGATGATTTGACATGGAATTAGCCCATAGCTCTCGTGATTGACTACATGATCGAACCTTTTAAAACCTTCCATTGTCGATAGATACGTGATAGTATCCTTGGCGGGTGTTCTACCGATTGAACTAAACCGATATAATTTAACATTATCATCAGTAACGATAATGAACGACCATAGAAGATTCTTCTTTATTTCAACTTCCGTTTGACTTTGTCCTACGCCTGTTAATTCAACTCTAGAGTTTTCCATAGCTCTCGTGATTACATTGACTACTTGGTCGAACGCTTTAAAACCGCCTATTGTCCATAGATACGTGATAGTATCGTGTAAAGGCAAGCGTTTCTTTGTATTGTATTTTTCACACTGTTGGAGGTATAGTCCTTTCCTGTTGTTGGGTTTTCTCTTTTAAAATGTTTTGTAATCTCTTTAGAAAGTCCACATATGTCTTCCTTAACTGATTTCAAAAACTGGTTTTCGTATTTTTGTTACTTTTGCCGTGTTTATTCTCTTGGCTTATAAAATTGTACATCGCCATTTTTTTATTAACAAAGTCATTCAGAACTGTTTGTTTGATAAATTGTAGTATTTTATTTTTTTATTTTTTTATTATTATTATTGTATTTTTTTTGTTTTATTATTATTTTTTATTTTTGTATTTTTGTATTTTCTAAATTATTTTTGTATTTTTTTATTTGTCTTTTTTTCCTTTTTTCTTTTTCTTTTTCCTTTTCTTTCTTTTTTTTCCTCTCCACTCTTTGCTTCTAAGAAACTACAAACATTTCTTCTTTTGTGAGTTTCCGTACTGAGATATTTTTCCTTTCCTTTTTCTTCGTATTTTTCCTTTTTTTTTCTTTTTCTTCTTTTCTTTTATCTTTTTTATTATTATTTTATTATTTTTCCTGTTTTTTCCTGTTCTTTCTTTCTTTTTTCTTTTTTTTCCCTCTCCACCCTTTGCTCCTAAGAAACTACAATCATTTCTTCTTTTCTTTCTCTTTTGTGAGTTTCCGTACTGAGATATTTTTCTTTCATTTTTCTTTTTCTCTCCTTTTTTTCCTTTTATCTTTTCTTTTATCTTTTTCATTTTTTAAATTATTTTTTACGTTTTTTCCTTTTTTCCTCTTCTTTCTTTTTTTCTTCTCCACTCTTTGCTCATAAGAAACTACAATTATTTATTCTTTTCATTCTCCATTGTGAGTTTTCGTACTGAGATATTTTTCCTCCCCTCCCTATTTTTCTTTTCTTTTTCTTTAGTCTCTTTCATTCAAAGAAATAGCAATGATTTCTTCTTTTCATTCTTTTTTGTTAGTTACCGTATACAGATATTTTACCATCCTTTTTCTTTTCTTTTTCGATTTTTCTTTATTTTTTTAAACTCTTTGCTTCTAAGAAACTACAAATATTTCTTTACTTTCCTTTCTCTCTGTGAGTTACCGTACTCAGATCTTTTTTCCTTTCCTTTTTCCTTTTTTTTTTTTCCTTTTTCTCTCCACTCTTTGCTTCTAAGAAACTACAATTATTCTTCTTTTCCTTCTCTATTGTGAGTTTCCGTATTCAGATATTTTCCCTTCTTTTTCTTTTTTTTTTCTTTTTTCGTTTTTTTTTTTTTTTCGTTTTTCTTTTTTCTTTTTCTTCTCTCTCTTTGCTTCTAAGAAACTACAATTATCTCTTCTTCCTTCTCTATTGTAAGTGACCGTATACAGATATTTTGCTTCCTTTTTTCTTTTTTCTTTTTTTTCGTATTTTTCGTTTTTTTTCTCCACTCTTTGCTTCTAAGAAACTACAATTATCTCTTCTTTTCCTTCTCTATTGTGAGTTTCCTATTCAGATATTTTCCCTTCTTTTTTCTTTTTCTTTTCTTTTTTTCTTTATTTTTTGTTTTTTTGTTTTTCTCCACTCTTTGCTTCTAAGAAACTACAATTATCTCTTCTTTTCCTTCTCTATTGTGAGTTTCCCTATTCAGATATTTGTTCCTTTCCTTTTCCTTTATCTTTGTAGTCTCTTGTATTGATTTTCAAGTTGAGATTAATCACTGCTCCTTTTCTTCAGTTTCTATTTTCTCATCATCGGACGCCCGTGGTGTTCTTAAGATTCTCTCGTTTACATAGAACCCGTTCACCGCTTTTTATTTTCTGCTGAATGTCCTGAAACTGATTCCGCCGATTCTTTCAAAGATTTCATTGGGATTGATCACTAAGTCTCTTTGATTCTTTGATGGACTCTTTTTATTGGAAAATTGCTAAGATTTCTTTCCCGGAAACCTAACTGGATTGTTTACGTTTCCACTGCTAATATACATGGCTTTTCTTCCATTCTGTTTCATCTCTGGACAACGCTAATAGAATAACGACCATGTCGATTCTTATTGGCCGTCAAAGGAGAGATGAAGATAATGCTCGTACAAGTCACAAATCGACAATCAACTCGCCTATTTTGGTCACCAAGGAAACACCATCCTGTTATGACTCATATCCCTCCAATTTTCAACATATGTTTACTCAGCACATTACGACTGTGAGTCAAAAAGTAATGTCATTTTCTGGTTAAATCAAACTTAACTGACCTAAATTCCACCATCGTATGTCACCCCACCGAAAGAAAAAAAATACCAAAAATCAGCGAATTAACCAAATTTAATTAAACTTTCAGAGTTGATATATTAATGAATAAAAGATATAATGCACCAGTTATTTTATTTAAAAAAAATTTTACATTATTTCATGACAGTTATCTTTGAACCACGTGAATCTGTGTTACGCCTCAAAGATACGTGGTTATAACTGGCCTGAAAAAATATAAACGTTTTTTAATAAAATAACTGGTGCATTATATCTTTCATTTATTATTACATCAACACTGAACATTTCATTAAATTCGGTTAATTCCCAGATTTTTGGTATCAGCCTCAGTGGGTCATTTAATGCCGATAAGGTTTGAAATAAATCAATTTCATAATGTACACACAATTTTTTTAATAAATGCATTTTTTATTTAACCCATAGATGGGACCTGGGAGCAATGGTGATGAAGGGGTGCTCCACATTTCCCAAACCTCCAAAACTGGAACCTCACCATCAGATAGAGTTTAACATCATTCCCAGGACATGTAGACCCTCAAACACCGCCTTCTAGCACCCATATGATAAAAAGCGTTGGGACTTAGCATAAGTGCAATAGGTTTGGGGCAATCATATAGGTGCTAGGGCTTGACGTGACTAGCTGATTGATTGGAGGGGGCCTTTCTGACCACCCGTCTTGCCTAAGTAAGGGTCTAGGTGGAATGTTGCAAGTCATTGACTGCTCACCCATTGCCAACAGGTGGCCCCATTGGGGGAGTCTTACCCTTCTGCAGAGGTGAAGTCGGTATATTCTAACGCTCTAGCCGACAGGGCAGTATAATTCTTTGACATCATAGCAGCTGTATAATTCTCTGAATTCAGATTGACTGTATAAGTCTTTGATATAATAGCCGTCGGTGCAGTCTAACACCCCAGTCGACAGGGCGGTATAGGCCTTAGTTTTATAAAAACAATTATATATGAAATAAAGAAAATGGCATTACTTTTTGACACATCCTTGTATATAGATAAACGCAAATATTTATTGAAAAATATTCAGATTTAATGTGGACATATATCTCTGATTTAGCTTTTAAATCTATTATTTCCTTAGTTTTTATTTTTTTCTTCTTTTCGTTTCTCACTTTTCTCTTTTCAATTCTTTTTATGTCTCTTCCAAGATGGCTGCCTTCAGTCGATCTGTTTTCTTTACACGACGTTTGAGGTGTTATTATTATTATTATTATTATATTATTATTATTATTATTATTATTATTATTATTATTATTATTATTATTGCCTTACTCTACTTATTATTAATTGTTAATAACCATCATTAATATTGACTTTGTTGTCGCTTTCATTAATGTACATCCTTTCCTTTAAGAAACTATAGATTTTAACTTGACAATAGTTTTTACAATGTTTTCGTCTCTCAAAGATAATTATAAGCTTCTTTTAGAAATTAGGCGCTGAAAAAAGAAACGAGAGAAATCTTTATTCGTATATTTTGTTTTATCTTTCTGGTGGCATTATTATTCTCCATCACAAAGGAGAAGAAAAAGAAAATCTTAAGAAAAAGAAAATTACAAATTTATGATTTATTAAGATGAAATCAGCGGTAAAGAAAATTACCAACTACAAAAATAAAATTACTTTTCTATGTTTGAGACCAAAACTAAAATCGCTGTGATGGATTTTAAAAGAATTTATTAATTCCGCTTCGTAATTTCTGTGATATATATATATATATATATATATATATATATATATATATATTTCTAAGAAAAACCAATATCAGACTGTAATATCAAATAGATAGATAGCTAAGTAATTTGACTATCACAAAATAGTATGGATGAGCAGTACATGACTTGTAATACTCCACTTTGGCCCTATCTTGGGCTAGACGGGCGGTCGGAGAGGCCCCCTCCGATCAATCGGCTGGTCACGTCAAGCCCTAGCACCTATATGATTTTCCCAACCCTGTTGCCCCTATGGCAAGTCCCAACCCCTTTTTATCATATGGGTGCTAGAAGGCGGTGTCTGTGGGTCTACATGTCCTGGGAATGAATGACGTTAAACTCTATCTGATGGTGAGGTTCCAGTTTTGGAGGTTTGGGAAATGTGGAGCACCCCTTCATCACCATTGCTCCCTGGTCCACTCTGACTCGGAGTGGTAGTACCTGTTAGGGTCCCATCTATGGGTTAAATAGAAAAATGTATTTATAAAAAAATTGTATTATCCATTAAGAATTGGTTTATTCAAAACTTTATCGGCATTAAATGACCCAATGAGGCTGATATGCCGTAAAAAAAAAAAAAAAAAAACAAACAAAAAACGAAATAGTAAAAATTCAATTAGATAACAATAAACACTATAAACATTGTCGATATGTTGACCAAAGGCGTGATCCCAGGGGGCTATCTCTTCAGGCAACACCTGCCCCCTCGATTTAAAGGGGTAGGGCTGAGCCCCCCCCCCTTCAGGGGGAATGCCGACGGGATCCACGCATTTTTTGCACCTGCCACTCATGAGCTTTGGTTCGTAGGTGCTCCAATATTAATAGGGCCCTGTGCCTAACCCGTACATGGTAAATACAACTACAAACACTGTCGGAACATCAGCAGACACAAACCAGTTGTATAATTCTTTGCTTTGGTTTGGTTTGTTTTACGGTATTAATTAATTAGTTTTAATATTGATAATATTTTAAAGATTGAAATCTATTTTCCCAAACGAAGGCAAAGTTTTGAAGAAAATCATGTTTTATGGTAATCTTTTATGATAATTTGCAACTTTCACCACATAGGATACGTTACAGTTCCAAAATCGACCTACACTAATAATAAGTTTAAATAAAGGAAAGCTTTTCTAATGCTGGATTTAAAGTGGGGGGAAACATAATTGCCGGTACGGATAAACAAACTCTCCACCATGAAAAAAGGGTACGTGAGTTCGAGTCTTACTGTTGTATAATCGCGTTTGGTGGCACAGAAAAATAACAACACACAAATCTCAAATTTATAAGAAACTAGCAGGACCTGTGGATATACCACAGTATGATAATTTAATTATTACAACGTCATATATGTTTACTTAAGAGCTATTGCCAAACAGTTCAATATGTAAAAAGTATAATCATCTTAACTCTCTCTGTAACTCTTTTTTCTTTCTTTCCTTCTGTTCATGTTTTCATTATGTTCGATTGGAACAGGTTAGCATTATCAAAAAGTAACAATTAGTCTTAACCCTTTTACTGCGAAGAACAACTCGAGTCGTCGAAATTGGCGCCAACTCCCTGTGGGCGTGATGCAAGAAAACACTTTTTCATTTTTTTTTTAAATCACAGAAGATTGTGACATTCCTATTTAACCTTTGATATTTCAAGTATTTTTCACAAACAATCGTATTGACGATCTAAACTATTTTTTCTAAGGTGTGCAGTTAAATATACACTTCACTCCATGATATGCTTGGTTTGGTTTGTTTTGTTTTACGGCATATCAACCTCAGTGGGTAATTTAATGCCGACAAAGTTTTGAAATAAATTCATTCTTAATGGATACTCATTTTTTTTAATAAATTTATGTTTTTCTACTTAACTCATACATGGGATCCTAACAGATACTACCAATTCTAGTCAGAGTGGACCAGGGAGCAATGGTAATGAAGGGGTGCTCCACATTCCCCAAACCTCCAAAACTGGAACCTCACCATCAAATAGAGTTTAACGTCATTCCCAGGACATGTAGACCCTCAGCCACCGCCTCCTAGCACCCATAGGATAAAAACGGTTGGGGCTTGCCATAAGAGCAATAGGTTTGGGGCTATCATATAGGTGCTAGGGCTTGACGTGACCAGCCGATCGATCGGAGGGGGCTTATCCGACCGCCCGTCTAGCCCAAGAAAGGGCCAAAGTAGAATATTGCAAGTCATGGACTACTCAACCACCTTGGTTCTAACCTAAAGTATCACGTGTCGCAGCCCACGGCCAACAGGTGGCCCCATTGGGGGAGTCCTACCCCTCTGCAGAGATGCAGCCGGTGCATTCCAACGCACCAGCCGACAGGGCGGCCCATTTTCTTTAGGACAGGTATAATTACCAACACAGGAACATGTATCATACATCAAAATGAAGCTGGTCCTCTGTGGATCACATCCCCACTTCTCCACATAGTCATCATTTCTCTCAATAGCAATGTTTCACCTTCGAATGAGAGCTAGTATCACTGCGCTGTAAAATTATGTTGGCTTTTCTTTGAGCCGCTTCTTCACTACAGATTTCAAATCCTCGTCACTGGAATAATGTTTACTTCTTAAACATTCTTTCATGTGGCCGAAGAGATGATAGTCACATTTTGTGTGCGGAATTACACCATGTAAAGAATCAAATAAACAAAGACGAGCTGATGTCAGCTTTTGAATTTTAATATTTGACATTTTTCTTTATTTGAAACGACATCTGTTCATCAAAATTGATATATGAGGGTGTCAGAATCATTGTGATTTCCAATGTTTTACTCATCAGTATTATCTTTACTAATATTCATCTGATATAAATCTATACTGTGTGCTAAATCTAATGAGTATGAAGAAAGCGGTAGGGTTGTCTACCCGTATGAGGTGATTATCTCCCTTGTCCTGATGTTAGTGTGTGAGTATGGAGGAAGCGGTAAAGTTGTCTACCCGAATGAGGTGATTATCTCCCTTGTCCTGATGTTAGTGTGTGAGTATGGAGGAAGCGGCAAAGTTGTCTACCCGAATGAGGTGATTGTCCTGACGTTAGTGTGTGAGTAGGGAGGAAGCGGTAAAGTTGTCTACCCGAATGAGGTGATTATTCCCTTGTCCTGACGTTAGTGTGTGAGTATGGAGGAAGCGGTCTCCTGTCTCTACCCGAATGAGGTGATTATCTCCTTGACCTGATGTTAGTGTGTGAGTATGGAGGAAGCGATAAAGTTCCTACCCGAATGAGGTGATTATCTCCCTTGTCCTGATGTTAGTGTGTGAGTATGGGGAAGCGGTAAAGTTGTCTACCCGAATGAGGTGATTATCTCCCTTGTCCTGATGTTAGTCTGTGAGTATGGAGGGAAGCGGTAAAGTTGTCTACCCGAATGAGGTGATTATCTCCCTTGTCCTGATGTTAGTGTGTGAGTATGGAGAAGCGGTAAAGTTGTCTACCCGAATGAGGTGATTATCTCCCTTGTCCTGATGTTAGTGTGTGAGTATGGAGGAAGCGGTAAAGTTGTCTACCGAATGAGGTGATTATCTGTTAGTGTGTGAGTATGTAAAGTTGTCTACCCGAATGAGGTGATTATCTCCCTTGTCCTGACGTTAGTGTGTGAGTAGGAGGAAGCGGTAAGTTGTCTACCCGAATGAGGTGATTATCTCCTTGTCCTGATGTTAGTGTGTGAGTATGGAGGAAGCGGTAAAGTTGTCTACCCGAATGAGGTGATTATCTCTCCTTGTCCTGATGTTAGTGTGTGAGTATGGAGGAAGCGGTAAAGTTGTCTACCCGAATGAGGTGATTATCTCCTTGTCCTGATGTTAGTGTGTAGTATGGAGGAAGCGGTAAAGTTGTCTACCCGAATGAGGTGATTATCTCTCTTGTCCTGATGTTAGTGTGTGAGTATGGAGGAAGCGGTAAAGTTGAATCTCCCTGTCCTGACGGTAAAGTTGTCTACCCGAATGAGGTGATTATCTCTCTTGTCCTGATGTTAGTGTTGAGTATGGAGGAAGGGTAATTGCTACCCGAATGAGGTGATTATCTCCTTGTCCTGACGTTAGTGTGTGAGTATGGAGGAAGCGGTTAAAGTTGTCTACCCGAATGAGGTGATTATCTCCCTTGTCCTGATGTTAGTCTGTGAGTATGGAGGAAGCGGTAAAGTTGTCTACCCGAATGAGGTGATTATCTCTCTTGTCCTGATGTTAGTGTGTGAGTATGGAGGAAGCGGTAAAGTTGTCTACCGAATGAGGTGATTATTCTCCCTTGTCGATGTTAGTGTGTGAGTATGGAGGAAGCGGTAAAGTTGTCTACCCGAATGAGGTGATTATCTCCCTTGTCCTGATGTTAGTGTGTGAGTATGGAAGAAGCGGTAAAGTTGTCTACCGAATGAATTGGTGATTTCTCCCTTGTCCTGATGTTAGTGTGTGAGTATGAAGAAAGCGGTAAAGTTGTCTACCCGAATGACGTGATTATCTCCCTTGTCCTTGATGTTAGTGTGTGAGTATGGCAGAAGCGGTAAAGTTGTCTACCCGAATGAGGTGATTATCTCCCTTGTCTTGATGTTAGTGGTGGAGTATGGAAGAAGCGGTAAAGTTGTCTACCCGAATGAGGTGATTATCTCCCTTGTCTTGATGTTAGTGTGTGAGTATGGAAGAAGCGGTAAAGTTGTCTACCCGAATGAGGTGATTATCTCCCTTGTCCTAATGTTAGGGTGTGGTCAGCATTGTCATGCAAAAGGGGGACATTGTATTTTATTTGCCTCTCATCCCACTATGAGGGCGTGACATAATAACATTTTTATGTGGGCCCACCCACAAGGCAAAGCTCTGTGTGGTAGGCACCAAAACATTGCGTCGACCTGTTCGGGCATTCCCCCTTGTTACAGATGCCTTTTTTCGCGCATCATCCATGGCTTATTGACCGTCGGGATCATATATTTCACTCTCTCCTCGTCTACTCTTGCCCCTATACATAAAATATCTATATGAAGTAGTATGATTAGATAAGAAAGTTTGGCGTTTATTACATTTTGGCTCGAATGTTAGTCCAAAAGAGACAGTGCAGTCAGATTTTGAATAAGACTCTTGCATCACACTCGATGTGATATTCTTCTAACGCGACAACCAATTGCTTGGTTATTTGTTTTTATGAAAATATAATGTGGTAATAAAACATATCCTATTAGAGACCTCAAGCCTGAGTTGTTTCTCCGTGAAACGTGGCCCGACCGGACCTCCCCCTCTCACGTGTCTCGGTCATAAAAGTGAAAACGTGTTGCTCGCCTCCTCACTTTGCTATGTCTAGCTTAATGCCAGGCTCAGGTTTTTAGTTTACTGTATATTAGGTAAACGATATTGCGATTTGATCTAAAAGTTCGCATTGGTATCTCATGCGCTCTGGAAATTTTCTCGTGTATTTGTGCTCTTCATTTTTTTTTACTACGTTCTATTGTGGTTTGAAAGAGATCTAATATAGACTAATAATCTTTCTAAGAATATGTGCAATCTTGCCGTATGTGTTTTTTGCCAAAATTAATTTTAGAAGTTGTTTAAACTACAATTAAACAACAAAAAGACTATCGTTAAATCTTTAAGTAAACTATAGCTCAATTGTGCACTTTTTTTAGCTTTCCGGTTTCTATGGACCATAGGTATTTTAGCTATTAATGTATCATAATATTATAAATAATTACATTATATAATTATAATATATAGATATAGTTGAGTATGTTAGTAACCAGCTCATAAATTTCTACATTTTTTACTTACTATAATTTTCTAGCTGGACTTCTATTGTTTTAGAACAGAAAAACAAACCACACTGGATATACAATGATATAGTGGAGACCAATACAATAACTGAATAGGACCAAAATGCAGGTTATAATTATTATACCTTTATATGCA
>CM042174.1:7044024-7054024 GCA_023376005.1 Doryteuthis pealeii
AAAAAGAGCCGAATGCTCTACCGACTGAGCTAACCTGGCCCCTTTTATATATGTACAGATTGCATATAATCAAACAATTACCCTTCAAAGGGCAACCTGCTCTATTCCTGCAGTTGCATCTGTCGTTCTAGTTATCATCTTTTGCGTTTAATATTTTAAGATAACACCTGCTGATTATTTCTAATATATGTTTCACGCAACAATAATTCATTTTTAAATTGTTTTTGTTTAATAATGTGTTAAGTATTGCAGATTTTTCGAAGTGTTTTTATAATAATTGGAAAAATAATCTTGAAGGGTTTCTTTTAATGATTTTGCCGTGGAATTACATTCACACATACACACACACAAACACCCCCCACTTATATATATATATATATATATATATATATATATATATATATATATATATATATTATACACATACACACACAAACACAAACACTATATTTTTAGGGTCAGCAAAACTTGCAAATTGGTCGGAAATTAGAGCGACCCAGAAAAAACAGAACCCACAAATTTTGTAATAAAACTGTTAATTTTAACTAGGGGGTTTAGGGTTAGGGTTTAGGGTTTGTTTAATGGGGAAATATATAAATAATTTGGGTTCTGTTTTTTCTGGGTCAGCCTCTATACAGGTTGACCCAGAAAAAACAGAACCCACAAATGTTGTTATAGACTAAATATTTTAACTAGGGGGTCTAGGGTTAGGATTGGGATTTAGGGTTAGTTTAATGGGAAATAAATAAGTAATTTGGGTTTCTGTTTTTTTCTGGGTCAACCTGTATAGAGGGTGACCCAGAAAAAAACAGAAACCCACAAATTTTGTTATAAACTGTTAATTTTAACTAGGGGTCTAGGGTTAGGATTGGGGTTTAGGGTTAGTTTAATGGGAAATATATAATAATTGGGTTCTGTTTTTCTGGGTCAGCCTCTATACAGGTTGACCCAGAAAAAACAGAACCCACAAATTTTATTATAAAACTGTTAATTTTAACTAGGGGGTCTAGGGTTAGGATTGGGGTTTAGGGTTAGTTTAATGGGAAAATAAATAAGTAATTTGGTGTCTGTTTTTTTCTGGGTCACCCTGTAATTTATTTTAATTTTCCGACCGATTTGCAAGTATACTCATAGGGTGTCCATAAAGTCTCTTTACCTCGTTCTTCAGATATCTCTCCTGGGAATTCTTCCTGTGAGGTTATGCTAAAGATATCGTGTATCGAACAAAGATGCAGACATCACTAACCTAAAGCTAAATATCATTAATTCCACTCTATAATACAGTGAACACGCCAAGAAATTGAGTTCCATCTTAATATGCTTTGTGGAAATAATGGTGCCCATGTAAAGGTGTATCAAATGAGGCAAATAAACCTTAATATCTACTCTTCATTTTGGAATAATTACCACATATTTGTCCGTTCATTTGATTTTGTAATATCTTATTATAATGGAGAATATCTTATTATAATGTATGTTTTTCTGACTGTAACCGAAACTAAATCACTACTCAAGTCACAATTCCCTTAGTAATTGACGCCATATTCACCATGAATTTATCCTTATTTTAACCTCAATTATTAATAAAATTGTTTTTCATTATTTATACTGTTAACCATATCTACATACTAATAACATGCAATTGTATTTATATATACAACAAAATAGCGGTTTACAGTGTGAACGGGAAGGCTAATTTGCATATTGATATTAAAAATGTAATTTTAATAAATATATGCTTAGTATTATTGGTTTCTAACTGTTTGGTGTTATTTTAATGAATACAAGCAAAAATCTCTTCAATGAATCTTAAATGAAATCCATTAACAAGAAAAGATAACTGTCATTTTATTCTTTACTTCCTCTTTTAACTAAATACTTAAATTAGAAAAAATAACAATGAAAGACGAGAGTGATGGAAGAGTATATTTCAGTTGTTCTATTTTTCGATTATATCCCCCTCTGTTTCAAAACTTTTTATCTGCATTCTTATTTAGTTTCATTAGCCTTTCTAATTTAATGCGATATTTCATTACATTAAAACTTAAATACTTGCACCCGGGGGGTGCATATATTTGCTAGTCTTTTTAAAATATTGAAATAAATTTATGGTTATTGTTGTAGGAAATAGAGACGGCGAACTAAGTTTAAATTCTGGACGAGTATGGTTGCATTTCATATATATATATATATATATATATATATATATATATGTGTGTGTGTGTGTGTGTGTGTGTGTGTGTGTGTAATATAATGAAAAATTGAAAAAACGCAAGTTCATAAAACGAGTGATGTTTATTTCGCCTACGCTGCAGTGTTTCGATCTGTTTGAATAGATCTTCATCAGGGCTTTTGTTAATTTGAGGAAAAATAAATTTATCACAGAGAATAAGAAAACTGTGAGAGTCTTTTGCTTTGTCGGTCAGTCTATTTAAAAATTGTTGAATAAAAAACGAGCGTTCTTTCATGTTTGAAAAATACTCCTAACTAACCCTAACCTTAACCCTAAACCCCCCAACCCAGTTAAAATTAACAGTTTTATTACAAAATTTTGTGGTTCTGTTTTTTCTGGGCCACCGGTATACAGGGTTACCCAGAAAAAGCAGAACCCAAATTATTTATTCATTTTCCCATTAAACTAACCCTAAACCCCAACCCTAACCCTAATCCTAGCCCTACACCTAACCCTAACCCTAAATTCTAACCCTAGACCCCCATAGTTAAAATTAACAGTTTTATTACAAAATTTGTGGGTTCTGTTTTTTCTGGGTCACTCTAATTTTGACACCATTGTGCAAGTTCAGCCCAACACATTATGACATATATAAATGAAGAAATTACCAATGATTTTTAATTGGAATCTTCAAAGTAGCCGGTGATATCATTTAGCAGCTACGTTTTCAATTCCCTCCCCTACACCTTAGACACTCACAATTCCTGTGACACTAAACTATCAACATTCAATCTAAACAGAGTTTCAGGCATTTGCTCCCTTCATCACGTTCTAAGGATTTGCTCACGGTATATACACCAATAGACACACATGTTTATCGAAGATGGCCAGAAACGTAAAAGCAGTCTTTGCCATTTTCAACGGTTTGTAGCATTTTCCTTTCAGACGAGATTTCAAATAAGCTAAACAAACACGAAAGCGGTTGCCTTGACTAATTCACTCTAAATGTCTCTCTCTCTCTCTCTCTCTCTCTCTCTCTCTCTCTCCTCTCTCTCTCTCTCTCTCTCTCTCTCTCTGTTGTGTGTATGTGTATTTTTCTCTTCCTCTCTCTTTTATTATCTCTCACTTTTCATTATCTGTCTCTTTTTTAGTAATCACTTTAAACGTATCTTTCTTTCTCTCTCTCTTTCCCCCTCTCTCTCTCTTTCCCGCTCTCTCTTCTCTCTCTCCTCTCTCTCTCTCTCTCTCTCTCTCTCCTCGTTTGTATAAACATGGTTTCTTTAAGTTCTAACCTTTAAGCCTATATCCAGCCGCCACATATGACTTTCAAATCCACCGTCTTGTGCAACGTGTATTCTCTTTCGGATTCACATTAGCAGAATACTCGATACAAGTGTATAAATAGCAGAGATCATAATAACAAACTATCTATATCCAAGTGCTGATGAATTCTCCTCTGAAATTGTACTAATATTTATTGGTAGACAAAGACCAACATTATTATAATAAACAGCACGTAAAACCAATTGAATGTCCATTGTTTACTTCAAGTCATTACAGTAAAAGAGCTATCTTCCCGTGTTGCCAGGTTTTCGGGACCAGGTGACACTACTAGCTGGGTACTTAAATTCAGCCGGGGAAGCATCTGCCCCTTTCCCTTGGTCTTGATTTAAAAGATGGACGAGACGCGTGGTGTCTCTGTGCATTAAATGGTGGTCTTTGCCCCGTAACAATCAGTAAGAGGTTCTCATATTCATGAACTCTGATGTAATTCCGAAGGACTTTCGTCCTATCTAATTGTATAATGACATGTATGTCATGTTCAGCGTGCTCAGACAATAAAGTCTGCATTGTTGTTACGTTGCTCGGGTTTATTTATGTAGATATTCACTAACATTGAAAGGTTATTCTTTATAAGAACTACACATTCAATGGTTATTTCCTATAAGTCTAAAACATGAACAAAGGGGAACCACTCTTGACTAATAAATTATTTATTTATTTTCCCATTAATCTAACCCTAAACTCTAACCATAACCATAACCCTGTCTTCTTTTTTCCTAGTAGATCAATAAATAAATAAATAATTTATCAGTCAAGGGTAGTTACCCTTTAATCATGTTATAATTATAGGAAATAACCCATTCAATTGTTATATAATGATTGTATGTAATCCTTTTTAATTACACTGGTTTACAAAGAAATTGAGGCAAGCATAAAAATAGCGGTTTTAACTTAATTTGGGGGTGCTGAATTCAGATTTGAAATCCGTTTTTCCTCATCATCTCTAGTTTTTTTTTTAGTACCCATACTGTTCATAAAGGCGTATATGCATTCAGGGTTAATTTCTAATATTGTGTGACTTTAGTTATTATGCAATAAACGTGATAGCATTACATTATATATATATAGCTATATATCAAGACGGATTTGGGCAGTTAAGCGTAGCCAACACGTCTCAATCAACAGCCAGTATTGCAATGGCAGTCAGCGCAGGAGGTTGTAGTCCCTCGCAGCGCAGGAGGAAGGTATCCCTCGACAATTGTGTTACAGAATATTTTGGGTATATATTTGTATTACAATTTCCAACGACGCACATTTTATTGCCTTACATATGATTTAATTTTACTTTGTTTTTTGGGTTTTTTTTCATATTTTCCAATGGCCTCAAGCTCGTCAAAACATCGAGGATGCCTCAACAAGGCCAATTCTTTCTGAATTGTGTACATTGTGTCGTCCAAGTATATTTATTCCGTCAATGTTCTTTATCTATCCTGTTTTATCTGTAATAAGCTGCAGCAACTGTTGAAATAAGCACGTATATACTCTGTATATACTAAAATGAGACTATTTAAAAGACAGAAAACTAGAGGTGATAGGGCAAAACTGTTTATAAATTTAGACAATATATTTTTTTTGTAAACCAGGGTTATCAGTATTTTGTCATCTCAATAACATTTCTGACTAATAATCACAAAATATACTTTATTTTCATTCTCTATTGAAAAAAGAAAATAAAGAAAATAAATAGAATACTATTTGTCAAAAAAAGGGATTCAGGACAGATAACTCTGACCTGTCAATTACTGCTATCTGTGAATTTTACTAAGTACTGACTAAAATGAATATCATCAACATATTCCCGGAATAAAATATAGAATAGTCAAGTATGGAGGCAAACTAAAAGTAACAACGTCCATTTCTTTTACTATGAATTTTTGAGAGAAGGCTTGATAATTTGTATTATTTGGATTAATCGGACTACTGTCCTTATCTTTATTGTTATATATACAAGATTTGGAGACGCGTGGTCTAATGGTTAGAGTTGTAGGAAATGGAATCGTTGACCCGAGTCCAATTCCTAGACAAAGCTGTTTGCACTTCACATGGCGCTAATACCCTTGGGAAAGGTATGAATCCAATTTTCCCTCCAGCTATGGGTAAATTGTAGGACAGACTGGGCTCTTTTTAGCTCTACAATAGGTGAGACTACAAAGTACTAAAAATATATAATGTCTCTAGGATTCTTAGGTTTACGATAGGTGAGAATATAAAGTCCTAGAAAGTAATCATATCTCTGTTATTTTTAGGTTCACGATATGCCAGAATATCCAGTACTTGGAATATGATATATTCTACGATATGCGAGAATACCCCCGACTAGAAATAAATTATATCTCTAGAATTTTAAGGTTCATGATAATTGAAAATACACAGTACTAGAAATATATCATATCTATGATTTTTAGGTCTACTATATTCGAGAATACCCACGTCTAGAAATAAATTATATCTCTAGGATTCTTAGGTCTACGATAGGTGAGAATATAAAGTCCTCAAAATTAATTATATTGTTGAGATTTTTCTGATATAAGGTGTGTGATAGATCTCCGCTCCTACTTATAGACTAGGCGAGACCATGTGATCTATTCATTGGCCAATTGTTGGCAGTACTCTGAAGCTGATACAATACTTACCCCCACTACTGGTCATAATTACTGCAATGTTCATAGACGACGGACATAGGATTAAATCACTGGACCTTTACCAATACTCAGGATAGGACTTATACGCTTACGAAAGAATCACCAAAGGATTCCATAACATAGGACTTTATTTGATCCCTTTTCAACTGGCCAAGGATGGCACTTAAAAACTTTACACATATCCCTATTATTTTTTGGTTTGCGATATACCAGAATATCCAGTACTTGAAATATGATATATTTTAAATATGTTTGGTCTACGATATGCAAGAATACACACGACTAGAAATAAAGTATATCTCTAGGACAATAAAGGTTTATGATAATTGAAAATACCCAGTATTAGAAATACATCGTATCTCTAGGATTTTTAGGTCTACTATATGCGAGAATACCCAGTACAAGAAATGCATCGTATCTCTAGGATTTTTAGGTCTACTATATGTGAGAATACCCGGTACTAGAAATACATCGTATCTCTAGGATTTTTAGGTCTACTATATGCGAGAATACCCAGTACAAGAAATGCATCGTATCTCTAGGATTTTTAGGTCTACTATATGTGAGAATACCCAGTACTAGAAATATATCGTATCTCTAGGATTTTTAGGTCTACTATATGCGAGAATACCCAGTACAAGAAATGCATCGTATCTCTAGGATTTTTAGGTCTACTATATGTGAGAATACCCGGTACTAGAAATATATCGTATCTCTAGGATTTTTAGGTCTACTATATGCGAGAATACCCAGTACAAGAAATGCATCGTATCTCTAGGATTTTTAGGTCTACTATATGTGAGAATACCCGGTACTAGAAATATATCGTATCTCTAGGATTTTTAGGTCTACTATATGCGAGAATACCCAGTACAAGAAATGCATCGTATCTCTAGGATTTTTAGGTCTACTATATGCGAGAATACCCGGTACTAGAAATACATTGTATCTCTAGGATTTTTAGGTGTACTATATGCGTGAATACCCAGTACTAGAAATATATCATATCTCTAGGATTTTTAGGTCTACTATATGCGAGAATACCCAGTACTAGAAATACATCGTATCTCTAGGATTTTTAGGTGTACTATATGCGTGAATACCCAGTACTAGAAATATATCATATCTCTAGGATTTTTAGGTCTATCATATGCGAGAATACCCGGTACTAGAAATATATCGTATCTCTAGGATTTTTAGGTTTACTATATGCGAGAATACCCAGTACTAGAAATACGTCGTATCTCTAGGAATTTTTAGGTCTACTATATGCGAGAATACCCGGTACGAGATATATATCTCTTAATTCGTGTTTTAGCAGAAGGATTCCACAACGAATCTTAATTATTTGTGCTAATGGCGAGAGGGTATTGTTAAATGTTGTCACGAGAGGTTTATGGTTTGAATGCTTCTTTTTTCTTTTTCTTTTTCCGCAATTTAAGGGCTTCAGTTCTTGATAGGATGATAAATCTGTGAATGTGATGTTCCATCGAATTATGGTAGTATCTACGGGCTATGAATTGTGGTTTCAGTTTGTTGATGTGATTAAATAAATCATCATTCGAATAGAATTTTCTTATTCTTAAATCTTGTGAGTATGATACGCTTTCTTTGAAATGCTTCGAGTGGGAGGATTTTGTGTAGAGATAATTATCCCTTATCTCTCGGCTTTTGTCTACAGTGTTCTTCATAAATCTCTGGGTTTTTATCAACGTATGTCAATGTCTGTTAAAAAATCTATTCACTGTGCAGATTTATTGTGGTTGAAATTAACAGAATTGTGTTTCATGTTGAAGTTAGTGAGGGAATGAAATTTTGCTACTCCGGCATATATAAAACTAGCGGCGATATCAGGCGTTGCCAGTGTATTATAACAAATCAACACAACTAATGTTTAAATCTTTTTTTTTAATCAGAAATAAATGTTTGTCACTATGTATTGCAATCTGATTTTTTTGTACTATTTAAACAATAACTACATTATGTGTACTAGCAAATATATGCACCCTCCGGGCGCAAGTATTTATGTTTTACTGTAATGAAATATATTAAATTAGGAAGACTAATGAAACTAAATAAGAATGAAGATAAAAATGATTTTAAACAGAGGGGGTATAAACGAAAAATAGAACAACTTTGAAACTACCTCATCCATCATTTTCCATCACTCCTGTCTTTCATTGCTAAATTTTCCTAATTTAACTATTTATTTAATTTAGTAACTAAAGAATAAAATCAAAGTTATTCTTTCTTATTAACAGATTTCTTTTAAGATTTATTGAAGAGATTTTGGGTCATATTCATTAAGATAAAACAAGATAATTAGAAATCAATAATACTAAGCACATATTTATTAAAATCAAACTTTTAATATCAATGTGCAAATTAGCCTTCCCGTTCACCCTGTAAACCGCTATTTTGTTTTATATATAAATACAATTGCATGTTATTAGTATGTAGATATGGTCAACAGTCTTAATGATGTAAAACAATTTTATTAATAATTGAGGTTTAATAAAAATAAAATCATGGAGAATGTGATGTAAATTTACAAAGGGAATTGTGACTTGGATAGTAATATAGTTTCGGTTACAGACAGACAAACTCACACTTTCCATTATAATAAGATATTATATAAAATCAAAACCAGTCATGTACAAATCTTTTTCTTTCTTTTTTAAATTAGACATTAATGATGGACAATCTAGATTTGATCCCCGACAATTTCGAGATACCATATACTGATTTAAAACCTAAAATTAATAGATTCCTTCATACAAAATGGCAACAACACTGGAATAACAACACGCACAATAAACTCTGCATAATCAAAGCCACTTTGGGAGGCTGGAGACCAACTTTAAGGAAGTCTAGAAAGGAACAAGTCATTGTGTCCCGATTACGCATGGGTCATACAAGACTAATGCACTCCTATATACTCAAACAAGAACAACAACCACAATGTGGAACATGTCAAACACCTTTGACAGTTAAACACTTATTTATGGAATGCAGGTTTTTTGCTCACATCAGAAACCGATATTTTAAAACAAACAATATGAAAGATCTATTTGAAAATATCAACATGAAGGATGTTCTCTCTTTTTTGAGGGAAATAAAATTATACCATAGAATATAGACATGAAACAAATCAATACCATACAACATAATCCCCAATAATGCTAACACATTGTTAAAACCAATTACTAAAAAGTATAGATATAAATACACGATATGTATAACTCCCTAACCGTTAGGCATGGCATAACCCCAGACGGGTTGATATGCCGTTAAAATCAATAAACTAATAACAAACAATTATTTAACCAAATGAATACATTGTGTGTGTTTATTATATTAAATCAACACCAGTAATGTACAAATCTTTTTCTTTCTTTTTGATCAGAATTTAATGATGGAAATATGTTTTACAATTTAATTTTTGGTATTATTTAATCAAGTAAATACATTGTTTGTGTAGAGTATATCAAATTAGCACCAGTAATGTACAAATCCTATTCTTTCTTTTTTAATCAGATATCAATTTAATGACGGACAATATGCATTGCAATCTGATTTTTGTTTGAGTTTGTAAGTGGAAAAATGAATTAAAGTATAAATGTTGTACTTTATAAGATAATTAAACATTAATTGCATATATAAACAGTTATATAATTCTATTTATTTATTTTTTATGATACACGTTTCGATTCTTTAATTTTATATCGTAAGCGAAGTATTTGATTACATTTATAAGACAAAGTGACAGTTTTCAAAAGTTGTCGACGTGCCAGGACTGGACAGACAGACTATATATATAGTGTATTTAGGCATCATTATT
>CM042174.1:7056524-7069024 GCA_023376005.1 Doryteuthis pealeii
ACCGAAACACATGTGTAAGTGATATCGATTAATGTGATATCGATTAAATTCATTTTATCCATTTACTTTTCTTTTATTTACTCATTTTTCCTCATATTGTCGGATTCAATTCCTTTTCCATTTTTACATATATATATATATATATATATATATATATATAATAATACCAGTTATGAATGTATTTGCCTCCGCACACACACATACACACAGAGAGACAAACACACACACACACATACACACAGAGAGACAAACACACACATATATACACATATATATATATATATATGTAAATTGAAAATGGAAGTGAATCCGACGGTATGTTGAATATATATATATATATATATATATATATAGGTATTTCGACTTCATCAGACTAGATGTAGTTGGAAATAAATTTGTAACAGCTAATAGTATGTAAGCGAATTTCCATTATTAATAGATATGCATTTAATATTGGCTTTCAAAATAAATAAATAAAGTTCTTGGCTTCTTGCTTATTACAATCAGAATTGAGATTTTAGTTTTCATTTTCAGATATAACACAAATCCTGTAATGAGTAAAAAAAAAACACGAATTTCATATGTTGTTTATATTTTCATATATATATATATAATTGTTGGATTTTGTGTCAAGTATTCAGCTCTGTTACAAGTTGAAGGTATAACTAACCCTAGAGTGTTGGTAGGTGGTTTATATACAGCTTTGGGTTATTCCATTATGAACTCAGGCAAGTTCACTTCCTGGGTTTTGATTGGTTAATGGTTTTCAGGCTGAGTAAAGATAGGGATAAGTACCCACTCTTCAGCCATCACTTTGCACTATGCCCACAGACTATGCAATGACTGTATTTAAGTTACAGCTTGCATGTTGTTCTTGTCTGCTAACACGACGGTAGTTGGAATCCCACTGCGACGGTGAGTATTGTATTGTTTCTATGATATCTGGGGAATAACTTCTTTGCATATATATATATATATATATATATATATATATATATATTAAGATAATTGAAAAAACACAGGTTTAAATAAATTGAGTGGTACGTTTATTAGCCGACGCTGCAGTGTTTCGATCTATTAATTAGATCTTCTTCAGGGCATTTGTTGATATAAGGAAAGGAAATAAAACATTTTTTATATCAACAAATGCCCTGAAGATCATCTAATTAATAGATCGAAACACTGCAGCGTCGGCTAATAAACGTACCACTCAACTTATTTAAACCTGTGTTTTTTCAATTTTCTTAATATACTACATACCGTCGGATTCCCTTCCATCTCTTCATATATATATATATATATATATATATATATATATATATATATATATATATATATATATATATATAAGGTATGGAATTTTCAAAATCACGCTGTATAATTATTGCATGTTTTAGTAGGTGCAAATACAGAGATTTTTATAAATCCCTAAAGAGAGCTCAATGCATAATAATCTTTTTAAGAATAAATACAGAGCAATATTTACCTTTGTAAGGAAGGAAACACTTTAAAAAAACGCCATTTTGTAATAAATTTATTTCGACCAAAATTTAAAAGGCTTTTAGAAATTTAAATAAATTTCCAAAGCTCCTTAATTTTTTTTAGTCTTATCAGACAGACGGCACAAATAGAAACAAATAGATAAATAAATATGTATGTGTATTTATTTATTCATTATTTTTATCAATCTTTTTTATCAATCTGTATTTATTTATTATATTTATTGTCTTATTATGTTTTATTATTATTATTTATTATTTATTATTTATTTATTTGTTTGGTTTTCTTAGTCAAATTTATTCAGATTTATTAACTATATTTTGAACTAAGTAGATATTAATTCTACCTCTCCTTGATGGATTTAAACATTTTTAATATAGTCTAGACATTTGTTCTATTTTTGCTATCTTAAATATTAAATCAAACATATACATTTTTAATATATCCGGTTTCAAAAGATACATTGTATCTTCTTCTTAAATTGTAAACTCATATTTGCTGTTTGACACATTTTTTAGGGTTTCTGGTAAAAAAAAAATGTTTTCAGGTTTCCAGTTTATTTCTATTTGTGCCGTCTGTCTGATGAGACTAAAAATATTTTAAAGAATTTGGGAAATTTATTTAAATTTCTAAAAGCCTTTTAAGTTTTGGTCGAAATGAATTTATTACAGAATAACGGTTTTTGAGTTTTTCCTTCCTTTCAAAGGTATATATATATATATATATATATATATATATATATATATATATATATATAATATATACCAAACTCTGCGAGCAGAATGCGACACAAGATCAATTTTTGAAGTGGAGATTAACAGGTTTGAATTCAGAGTTTTCCTTCTCAAAGACTGGTTACTTAACCATGGTTAAAGAGCCCAGTCTACCCTGCTATTTATCCATAGCTTGAGGAAGAATTAGATTCATAGTTTTCCCGGGGGTATTAGCACCATGTGAAATGCAAACAGCCTCGAACTCGATGAGTTCCTTTCCTACAATTCTAACAATCAGACCACGCGACTCCAAATACTATACATTCAAATATAACACTGTCTCATTTGAAAAAACAACAATAAAAAAACACCCCGCACCTGCAGAATGCGACACAAGGTCAATTTCTTAAGCTGAGTTTAACAGGTTTGAATTCTCCTAGACTGGTACCTAGCTATGGTTAAAGAGCCCAGTCTGCGCTGCTATTTACCCATATCTGGAGGGAGAATTAGATTCATACCTTTTCCATGTGAAATGCCAACAGCCTCGTCTAGGATTTGAACATGGGTCGACGTGTCCATTTTCTACAACTCTAACCATTATACAACAGATTTGCATTCAGAGTTTTCCTTCTCCTAGACTGGTTACCTAGCTATGATTAAAAAGCCCAGTCTGCCCTTCTATTTATCCATAGCTGGAGGAAGAATTGGATGCATACCTTTCCCATGTGAAATGCAAACAGCCTCGTCTAGGAATTGAAGATGGATCGACGAGTCCATTTCCTACGACTCTACCCATAATACCACGCAGCTCCAAATATTATATTTTCAAATATAACACTGTCTCGTTTGAAAAAAAAATACACTCCTATAAAGAAAAAAACACTCCGCGCGAGAAAAATGCGACACAAGATCAATTTTTTAGCGGAGTTTAACATGATTTTCCTTCTCCTAGTCTGGTTACCTTTCTATGGTTAAAGAGTCCAGTCTACCCTGCTAGTTATCAATAGCCGGAAGAAGAATTGGATTCGTCCTTTTCCCAGGGGTATTAGCGCCATGTGAAATGCAAACTGCCTCGTCTAGGAATTGAACATGGATCGACGAGTCCATTTCGTACGACACTAACCATAATACCACGCAGCTCCAAATATTATATTTTCAAATATAACACTGTCTCGTTTGAAGAAAAAAAAACACACTCACATACTCCTATGAAGCACGACCAAATGCCTGCTCGAGAAATGTGGTTTCCTACCGGAGTAAAATCAATACTTTCCTGGCTTCCAGGCTCTAATCAGAAAGTCGACTTGATTCATAGCCTTGTGCATTTTCAATAAGCATCGTAGTTCCACGCACATGAAAACGGCAAAAATCTAAAGAGAAAGATTTTCTTCATGAATCGCTTCTTTGCTTAGCGAAATGGATATGACAGGTTTTTTCCATTCGTCTGCCTTTAATAAGAATTGTGAACAACATGTGATTGGCATGTCTGAAACTGTATCAATATCTGGGGACAGTAATATATCGCTTGCTAATGCACATAGATTGCAGCGTTATCGAGTTAATTTTAAGCGAAACATTGCTGGACAACAACTACTTCAAGTCATTTGTATATCGACAAGAATCGACGCTTTCCTTTTATTAAAGAGATAAGTACGCCGAATCTATTTTCACTGTCTCTGATTTCTCATTGAGAATAATGTCAAAACAAGTGCGCATTAGTACAATTTATTAAGTGTGAGTTTATTATTATCTATTTATACATATATATATATATATATATATATATATATATATATATATATATATATATATATATATATAAAGTGCAGTTGTGTATGTCCGGAGGAAACTTCGAAAATAAAACAATTAACGACAAAGTAAATATATATACACATTAAATATCACCACGGCTTTGTTTTCTATACATATA
This sequence comes from Doryteuthis pealeii, assembly GCA_023376005.1. Lineage (NCBI taxonomy): Eukaryota > Metazoa > Mollusca > Cephalopoda > Myopsida > Loliginidae > Doryteuthis > Doryteuthis pealeii. Next base: position 7,060,668 of record CM042174.1, read on the forward strand.
AAGGGCAGTTGTGTGTAAGTGTATGTCCGAAGGAAACTTTGAAAACAAAACAATTAACGACATATATATATATATATATATATATATATATATATATATATATATATATACATACACACATTAAATATCACCAGGGCTTAGTTTTCTATACATATATAAAAGGCAGTTGTGTGTAACTATGTCCGGAGGAAACTTCGAAAATAAAACAATTAGCGACAAAGTAAATATATATACACATTGAATATCACCAGGGCTTGGTTTTCTACACATATATAAAGGGCAGTTGTGTGCAAGTGTATGTCCAGAGGAAACTTCGAAATTAAAACAATTAACGACAAAGTAAATATATATACACATTAAATATCACCACGGCTTTGTTTTCTATACATATATAAAGGATAGATTTGTGTTTGTGTATGTCCGGAGGAAACGTCGAAAACAAAACAAATAACGACATATATATATATATACACACATTAAATATCACCAGGGCTTTGTTTTCTATACATATATAAAGGGCAGTTGTGTGTAAGTGTATGTCCGGGGAAAACTTCGAAAACAAAACAATTAATGACAAAGTAAATATATATACACATTGAATATCACCAGGGATTTGTTTTCTATACATTTATAAAGGTCAGTTTTGTGAATGTGTATGTCCGGAGGAAACTTCGAAAACAAAACAATTAATGACAAAGTAAATATATATACACATTAAATATCACCAGGGCTTGGTTTTCTGTACATATACAAAGGGCAGTTGTGTGTAAGTGTATGTCCGGAGGAAACTATAAAACAAAACAATTATCGACAAAGTAAATATATATACACATTAAATATCACCACGGCTTTGTTTTCTATACATTTATAAAGGGCAGTTGTGTGAATGTGTATGTCCGGAGGAAACTTCGAAGATAAAACAATTAACGACAAAGTAAATATATATACACATTGAATATCACCAGGAATTTGTTTTCTATACATTTATAAAGGGCAGTTGTGTGAATGTGTATGTCCGGAGGAAAGTTCGAAAACAAAACAATTAACGACAAAGTAAATATATATACACATTAAATATCACCAGGGCTTGCTTTTTGAGCAAAAATAATGAAGGTTTAATTTATATTTGTGAAGATAACTAAAACAAATAAAATCTAAATAATAATAACATTTCTTTTACATTTAAGATTTTATAAGTTGACATTAATTTCTTTATTTTCAGAGTGGCTGAATCAAAGCAAGGTTTTTTTTTATATAGGGATTTTAATGGGGCATCCTGCGAGGATCCAGCTCGTGATTCAGTAATAATGGATCTGCGAGACTAACTTTTTGCTACCCCCTCTAACCCAGGCGACGCTGGGTAGCCGCTTCTAGTACATGTATAAAGGGCAGTTGTGTGTATATGTATGTCCGGAGAAAACTTCGATAATAAATCAATTAACGACAAAGTAAGTATATATACACATTGAATATCGCCTGGGCTTGGTTTTTTTGGGCAAAAATAATAGACATTTGATTTATATTTTAGATAGAAGACATTAACATTTATTTTCTGAGTGGATGGATCAATGCAAGGTTTTCATAGAGATTTAAATGCGGCATCTCACGAGGAATCAACTCACGATTCAGTAATAATGGATCTGCGGGACTAACTTTAAAAAATCCCCTATACCCAGGCGACGCCGGGTAGCTGCTGCTAGTTCTACCTAAAGCGAGTTTTTTCGCACCAGTTGATAATAATGTCAAAGAAAATGTGCATTACTAAGTAAGTACAGTCCTCGGGGCGACCTAAAGTCGGTATCAGCTACACAACGAGGGAGTATATCCCCTTTTCACTAGCGGTAGACCAAGGAGATTGTTTTGGCGTTTGAGGTGGAGCGACACACCTACTATCAACTCCTCACTTTACCGCACAGATCCCTGTGCTACTCATGCGCTGAATTGGCGAGGACAGGTATCGAACTAAGAAACCTTGCGGTTCCTAGTCGGACGCTCTACCAACTAAACCGGTCCTATACATCTTCCAGATGCAAGTATTTAAGTTTTAATGTAATAAGATATTATATTAAATAAGAAAGGCTAATGAAACTAAATAAGAATCCAGATAAAAAGATTTGAAACAGAGTGTGGTGGGGATAGAACAACTGAAACTTACTCTTCCATCACTTCCGTCTTTCATTGCTAAATTTTCCTAATTTAACTATTTAGTTAAAATAGGAAGTAAAGAATAAAATGACAGTTATTTCTTCTTGCTAATGGATTTCTTATAAGATTTATCTCCGAGATTTTTGTTCATATTTATTAAGATAAAATCAAACAATTAGAAATCAATAATACTAAGCACATATTTATTAATATCAATATGCAAATTGTCCTTCCATTCACACTGTAAACCACTAATTTGTTGTAAATATCAATACAATTGCACGGAATTCGTACGTAGATATGGTATCATTTTAAAACAATTTTATAAATAATTGAGGTTTAAATAAGTTATCATGGAGAATGTCACGTAAATAATTAACGGAATTGTGACTTGAGTAGTGATATAGATTCGGTTACAGACAAATACACAATTTCCATTATAATAAGATCTATTAAGTGTGAGTTAGTAATATTCTACCCAAAGCAAGTTTTTCACGCCTGTTTTAAATAATGTCTGTTCTTTGAAACTTTGTTTTAAATAACATCATTGCAATCTAACAAATAAGATATTTAACTTCTCTGAATTTTTTAAATGAGGCTTGATAATTTGTATTCTTTGAATTATTTAAACAATTAACTCAACGCCTACATCCACTACACTATCTGTCCAATTGTACATATAGCGTAATGGATATAAGTGTTGAGTTGATACAGTTCTAACAGATAGTTATCTGTAGGCTGCATGTTCAATCCTAGTCAAGGGCGACAGCAACATAGAATAATAACACAGCTTAGCACTTGTACCTAGCTATGGTGAGCGGAATGAGAACAGGACCCCCTCCGTGGATTGAATAAAGGGTTGGGTTCAATGTTCTAACTCTTAGATCATTTTCGATCATTCTCATCAGTAAATCCTGCTTATCTGGTATTGCTTATTCATCGAATTTTTATTTCTTATAAAAAATTATTTTCTCATTTTTTATAAAGAAATAAAGGAAAGAAAAAGTATGTGCTACGCAGAAAATATAATAAGAAAGAAAGTATAAAAGAAATAGAGAAGGGAAAAGATAAATAGAGATGGAGATCATGGAAGCGATAACGCTAAGCTGTTTCAATGGAACATAATGAAAAGATGAAAAGAAGGAAAGAAAGAAAGAAAAATAGTGTGATAGAGAGTTAAATCAAGATTATTATACTTTTTACATATTGAACTATTTCGCAATAGCTCTTAACTAAACATATACACCGTTGTAATAATTAAAATATCATACTATGGTATATCCACAGGTCCTGCTAGTGAAAATTAAATATCCATTACTGTGATACTGTTTCGTTTGGCTCCCGATTACGACAACATTGTTCCCGAGATCGAGAAGCCTCCCGAGTCCGACAAGAAATACCTGAAGAATGCCGGAGGGCATATCGGCCGAAACGTTGTAAAGATAACAATAAAGATGCGGACAATAATCTGAATAATACAAATTATATAAAAATCTCTGAACTTGTTATGTATCCCATCCGAAGAAGCTTTATACTTAAAATGATCTTAAGCGCCAGGGCTTTGGTTTCGTCTCAATGTCTATGGGCATAAGTCTTGGTTCATTCGTCTTGTATCCTATCCCCAACTTCGTGGGGGCTGATGAGCTGAAATAGAATTTAACGAAGAGAAGGAAAGGATATAGATAGGCATGACTTTAAAATAAGACCTTTATTATCGGGTTCCACTATTTCTTTGAGGGGATATATTTCCCGAACAATTCGATAGGTGTTACCTCTCCAAAATCCTAAGTCTCTCTCTAGCGTCTTCGAGACTTTTTCGACGCCAAGAACAAAAGGTCTTTCCTGCGCATGTCCGGGGGGCTCTTCCTGTCCTAAGCCCTCTGGGAGATTGTTATTTTTATGTCTTTTTTATTTATCTATTTAGTTTATTTTATTTTGTTTTACTTTGTTTTATTTATCTTACTTTTGTTTTATTTATCTTACTTTTGTTTTATTTATTTTTACTTATGTCACATGTTGAAGTCTTTTTCTTCATTATTTCTAGGGATTTCCACTTTATTTTATTCTATTGCTTTTTCGTTGTTTCTTAATATTTTTTAATGTCTTTTTAAATTCTATTGAAAAGACAGAAAGAAAGAAAAAAAAAACAGTGTGAGAGAGAGAGAGAGAGAGAAGGGGGAGAGAGAGTTAAATCAAGATTATTATGCTTTTTACATATTGAACTATATACAATAGCTCGTAAGTAAACATATCATACGTTGTAATAATTAAATTATCATACTGTGGTATATCCACATCTCCTGCCACCCTGTTGGTAGGGCGTTAGAATGAACCGACTGCACCTCTGCAGAGAAGTAAGACTCCTCCAATGGGGACACATAATGGCCATGGGTGGCAACCCGTGATGCTTAAGGATAGAACCCAGGTGCTTGAGCAGTCCATATCTTGCAATACTCCACTTTGTCCCTTTCTTGGGCTAGACGGGCAGTCGGAGAGGCCCCCTCCGATCAATCGGCTGGTTATGTCAAGCCCTAGCATCTATATGATTGCCTCAACCCTATTCCCCTCATGAAAACCCCCAATCCTTCTTATCATATGGGTGCTAGAAGGCAGTGGCTGATGGTCTACATGGAATGACGTTAAACTCTATCTGATGGTGGGGTTCCAGTTTTGGAGGTTTGGGGAATGTAGAGCACTCCTTCATCACCATTGTTCCCTGGTCCACTCTAACTCGGAGTGGTAGAACCTGTTAGGGTCCCATCTATGGGTTAAATAGAAAAACATGAGTTTATAAACAAAATTGATTATCTAGTAAGAATTAATTTGTTTCAAAACTTTATCGGCATTAAATGACCCACTGAGATTGATATGCCGTAAAACAAAACAAACCAAACAAACATATCATACGTTGTAATAATTAAATTATCATACTGTGGTATATCCAGATGTCCTGCGAGTTTCTTATGAATTTGAAATTTGTGTGTTGTTATTTTTCTGTGCCACCAAACGCGACTACATAAACGTAAGACTGGAACTTACATACCAGTTTTTCATGGGGGAGGGTTTGTTTATCCGTACCGGCAATTAGGTTTCACCCAATTTAAATCCAGAATTAGAAAAGCTGTCCTTTATTTAAACTTATTATTAGTGTAGGTCGATTTTGGAACTGTAACGTATCCCATGTGGCGAAAGTTGCAAATTAACATAAAGCATTACCATAAAAATGATTTTCTTCAAAACATTGCCTTCATTTGAGAAAATAGCTTTCAATCTTTAAAATGTTATTAAAATTTAATTAATGAGGTAAAATGCAGCATATTAGAAGTGTTGGTGGTGATGGGGGAATATTTTCAATTTCAATTCTATTTATAATATTATATTCGTTTTGTTAAAAATGACAATATCTTTGTTTTAAACATTGAAATTGCTAATTTCTCTAACCAATTTCAGGGTCAAATTTTCCGAAAACGATTATTTTTACTGGATTTTAACGGACTATTTTTTTTATGCTATTTCCTCAATCAGGGGTGAAAGTAAGAGATCTAGCTTTTGATATCAGAATTTATTATACCAACACACAACTTTCGCTGTTTGAGAGAATTTTATATTTTTTAAAAGTTAAAAATCAACCTGCCCTACTGATCATAGCTTTAACCATCAAGTGATTTTACTGAGTCGTTGAGTGTAATTTTAATGTCACGCTCTGAGGAATGTCTGTGTACCTAGACTTCATGTCCTATGAGAACACTGTCACCAGAGAAAAAAGGTAAAAATATACATGACTTTTAACACCTGCTATTTTTTCTTCGTCACATTTTTTTCTTTCAGTCTTTGTTTTTATAGCAAACAGGTAAGCTGCTTTTTATCACAGCTATGATTAGAATTGCTAAAAAATATTTTAAAAATCATATTATAATGGAGACTTTGCGTTTTTCTGTATGTAACCGAAACTATATCCCTACCCAAGTCATAATTCCCTTAGTTATTTTTTATTATCATTGGAACAATTATTACAACCGTTCGGTTTCTTGCTATGATATTCCTCAGGTAAAACGAAATTGCTTTTGAAAATGATACAAATGGTATGAATATAAATGATAATAAAAAAACCTAAACCTTTTATTTATTCATTTTCTCTCTCTCTCTCTCTCTCTCTCTCTCTCTCTCTCTCTCTCTTCTCTCTATATATATATATATATATATATATATATATATATATATCTGTGAGTTTGAATTGCTAAAAAATATTTAAAAAATCTTCCTATAATGGAGATTGTGTGTTTGTACTGTTTGTAACCGAAACTATATTTTTTAATCATGTCACAATTTCCTTAGTTATTTACGTCACATTCTCCATGATTGTTATTCTTATTTAAACCTCAATTATTCATAAAATTGGTTTACATTATTAAGAATGATTTCCTTATCTACATATTATATTTACCATGTACCCCACATGTACGGGATAGACACAAGGCCCTACTTATGTGGGACTACCCACAAGCCAAGACTTATGGGTGGCGGGTGCAAAAAAAAGCATTGATCCCGTCGGCCTTTCCCATCAAGTGGGCGCTTCAGGCACTGGGCAATAAACTTTAATTCAAGGAGGCATGTGTTGCCTAGGGGGATGGCCTCCTGAGATCCCCGATGTTAGCTTGTTAGGTTCATTGCTGAAGCCACTGGACTCCCGGTCGAAACCGGTGTTAGATATGTTGGACATATATTCAACAGAATAACGGTTTACAGTGGGAACGGGAAAGCTAATTTGCATATTCATATTAAAAAATTGATTTTGATAAATATGTTCTTAGTATTATTGATTTTTAATTGTCTGCTTTTATCTTATTGAATATGAGCAAACATCTAGGGGATAAATCTTAAAAGAAATGCACTAACAATAAAAAATAACTGTCATTTAATTCTTTACTTCCTAATTGAACTAAATAGGTAAATTAGATAATTTTAGCAATGAAAGACGTGAGTAAGTTTCAGTTGTTCTTTTTTTCGATTATACCATACAATCACCCATGATATATTATTAAAGCAAACCCTTCAGTTGCATGACATAATCAATGCACCATCAGACCAACCGGAGGACCCAATTTTCGTGGACAAAAATGCAACAATATATGCAGAATTAATCCAGTGCTTGGATGACCGGTGTCTCTCACTCGTAATGCGCGAAGCGAGAGATGATGGCAGAAAGGCAATGGAGATATTTAGGACTCACTACTTTCGTCGAAAGGCAAGCCTAGAATTGTAGGGCTATATCGCCAATTAAGTTCGTTGAATAGAATAGATTATGAATCAATCACTGATTACATAATCGAAACTGAGAGCATTGCAAGCTCATTAAGGGAAGCCGGGAGATTGTTAGCGATGGCTTATTAATCGCCATGGTATTGAAGGGCTTGCCCTCAAATTTCAAACCCTGCTGCTGATACAATACTTATACCGGCAGTACTGGCGATATAAGTATTGTATCAGCAGCAGAGTACTGCCAGTGATTGGCCAAGAGGTTGATCACATAGTTCTCGGGGAGTCTATAAATAGAAGTGGGCTTTTAACACACATCTTATAACAAAAAATCTCAACAGTAGGAAGACAAGGTTATCAAAAGCGGTTCTATTCACAAAACTTTGAGCAGGTGTTTGTGAAAGAAACGAGTTTTACTAACACAAAACTTTTTTTTCATCTTCAGTACAATGGTATTTCAAAAGCTATTAATTTCTCTGCAAGAAAATTACATTACTAATTCTTTTTTTTTAATGAAGCGCTTGGTTATCGTCACCCACATAATTCGAAGGGGATTTTTAACTGTTTTGATACACACTTCTGTATGTATGTAAAGGCCGCCATATAGTGATCTATCCCTTTTATAGGAGAGCGTTGCGTTTTCGCTTTAGTGGGCGGTCGTCAGCAAGATCCCCTCCAAAGTGCTCAACTCCAGGGGCATGAGAGACAGAGACAGAGACAGAGACACAGAGAGAGTAAAATAGCAAAATGTCGCTTCACATTAAACGATCGTCAGGCGACAGGGAAAGATTTTCATTTTCAAATTCCCTTATATATACACTCACTGTTAAAGGTGGATGAGCTAATGGTATATATTTACCCAAGCTCCCTCCCCCAAAAAAAGACAAGGTTATCAAAAGTTGTTCTATTTACAAAACTTGGAGCAGGTGTTTGTGGAAAGAAACTAGTTTTACTAA
>CM042174.1:7078683-7086183 GCA_023376005.1 Doryteuthis pealeii
ATGATGCTTCGTTTTACCTATGCAACAGAATTTCTCATTATGGGAGTAATGTGAGTAGATGGCCTGATCGATACCACAGGCGTACGTACACACAAAACATACACACTTCACAATATATTATAATATATATAATTATATAATATATATATATATATATACTTATATATATATTTATTTATTATGATTAAAAGTACAATTGAAAAGTCGTCACTACCATTCGGTTTCTGAATAACACCGAAAAAAAAGTGTATTAGAAGAAACCAATGATAGGAAGCGACTTTTCATGAAATTATTAATTTATTAAATAAATAAATTAAATAAATAAGCTCTTAATAAGTAATTGAGCCCCTCTATAAGTCAATTCTCCAACAATAATAATATTTAACCATATATAATATATTATATCGATATATATATCATTATATATATATTATATATATATATCAATTATTTATAAAAGGAAAAAGTTGACTTACGTGAATTTTTGGTACGATGTTTAGAAAGTGTGGAATCAGGGGTCAGCGATAAAAAAATACAAGTGCTATACTAGTAGAGAAAATTTGATTATAAAATGGGTACAAGAATAACCTACCGAGTTTCACCCAAAACTTTTCAGAGATAAATCCCACGTGAAGATTAAGTCGAGACCACGATTACATCAGCAGCCCGATTTCACGTGATCTGTCTTGTATTTATTTGTTAATGCATGAACACACACGTGAATCGGACTGCTATTAATCGTGTCTCCGCATTAATTCAGTGATTTTAACCTGAAGTCCTTATGGTGAAACTCGAGTATAGCTTAATCTATGTTACCCATTTTAATAACTATATATACATACAATATATATATAAGTATATACATATATATATGTTATGTGTGTGTGTGATGTGGTGTGGTGTTGTGTGTTTGTGTGTATTGTATATATATATATATAGGTGATTATATTATTATATTGTTTGGCCATTTAGTGTGAAAGATTAGAATGGAGTTAACAGAATCGGTTTAAAGGTTATTTCAGTTTTATTTCGTTTAATTTTTCGAGATCGCTTGCTTTTGTTTTACTGAACCAGTCTAAGAGAGAAAAAACTCAGAATTCAACCCTGTTTAACCCCACTTAAGAATTGAACTTGTGTCACATCCTACTCGTGTATAGGGTTTCGTATATATATATATATATATATATATATATATATACCATATACATATACTATACTTATATATATGCATTGCTATGACATCGCATGGGTGAGAAACTCAGTAACCATCTGGTGTTGTCACGCTACTCTAAACTTATATATATATATTATATATATATATATATATATATATATATTATTTATAATATATTTGTTGGGTTACCAAGTTTCTGGTACAAAGTTATTTTTAGGCTGGTCTACTTCCCTGTCAGTAGTGACTGTTGTAAGAGTTCAGGTTCGTGTATGTGGGCTCAATGTTTAATTTTATAAACAGAGCAAATTTATTTGGGAATTTAAAAAAAGCCTTAAATACCATGGGTATCGTGATTATAGACCATTTCCACCTATGGGTATCTGGGGGCCACCGTGCTTCGTCAGACCACGTGATACCCACGGGTGTAAATAGTCCATAATCACGATACCCATTGGTATTTAAGGCCTTTTTATTCACAAAATATATATATATATATATATATAATATATATAATATATTTCAAAAATAATTTATCGTTATATGTCACAGCGATCTTTCAATTATTTTAAAGTTTGAACATTATCTATTTTTCTACATAATTCGTCAGTTTGGTTGATTTAATTTTGTAAGCACTGCATACTAAAAAAGGATACGTATGCATGAAAGCATACGTGGATACCTCAACAACATATATATATATATATATATATATATATATATATAATATATATATGCATGTTGAATTAAACAGAAGACACATCTGTTTAACAATTTTATTTGCGATCTTTTCAAGTTTTCTGCCAACTTTTTATATTTGGGTGAATTCGTCCACCAATGTTCATGTCCTGAGTACTTTCGGCACTTTGAAGCGCCATCATCAGGGCTGATGTGTTCCAGTTCTTCAAATTATATTATTCTCTTCCTGTCCCAGCCTCCACATCCATTAATAAATATAGTTATGTTAAATGAAGGAAATGAATCCGACAGTATGAGAATGAAAAGGTGGAAACGAAATGCTGTAAAGAGAAAACAATTTATAATATAATCATAGCTGATACTGAATGTCAGATCAGTTCACAAAAAAAACCCCCAAAAAACCTTAATTCTGAAAAAAAAAAATCTTTTGAATTCCAACCGTCACATTTTTTAATACCCATCCGAGTAAGTTAATTCGTCTTGTTGCCAACATCTCAAATCCGCTATATTTGGATAGTTTACCGACAAAAGGTAATACATATCGACATGACCGACATATATTATGCGCGAATGCCCACATTGGTGAATAATGTAACAACTTTCGTTCTTTTTTGCAGAATTAAGGTTTTTTTTGGGGGGGGGGGGTTGTGAATTGATTTGACATTCTTCTCCGACCCAAACACCACGGAGTGAATGAGCTCTGATGATGATTTTTTGTAAAGTCGAATAATTGATCCAGTATCAGTATGATTAATATAAAATTGTTTTCTCTTTAACAGCATTGTTTGATGTTTTCATTCCACCTTTCATTCATATATTATATATATATATATATATATATTGTGTGTGTGTGTGTATGTGTGTCTGTGTGTGTGTGTGTGGTTTATTAAGTGTATATATCTGTCTATTAGTGGGTATATATATTATCTGGGTTGGGGTTTCGTGTGAAGCATTAAAAAATGGAAAAATATGAGAACTGCGGTTGTTTAAGTCTTAAGTTTCGTTTATTTAGTAAATTTTCTCTTCGTCAGACTAAGGAAAAAGTGACTTGGATAGCTGGCGGTGTCTTGTAGTAGTCCTATCGGTTCTGAGGTTTGTGTGGGTGGCTGCTGCTTGTGACGACGCTCACTTCCTCCTCGTGTGTGGTTGGTGCTCTATGCCGGCGCTTGTTTTAATAGGTTTGTTTGAAGTTAGTTGTTTTGTCTTGTTTGTTCGCCGTGGACGTTTCTTCTGGTTTTCTTTGAGGTCATGGTGTGGTGGTGGAGTGTTTTGATAATATCTATATGGTCTGACAGATCCGGTGTCGCTGTTGAGGCCAAGGATGTGCGTGTTTAGGTGTATTATACATTTTATTTCGGTTTGTTTTCGTGATTGTGCGGATGGAAATCCATGATCGATTAAAATGCATTGAGGTTTTCCAGGTTGTGTGATGGCGTGTTATATATATATATATATATATATTATAATAATATATATTATATATATATATATATATTATATATATATACATACATTAATCAATCGCGCTTGACAACACGGATTCCCTGCCCTCTCTCTCTTTCTCTCTCTCTCTCTCTCTCTCTCTCTCTCTCTCTTTCTCTTTCTGTTCTCCTTTTCTCTCTCTATGTCTCTTTGTTTCGTCTCCCGTTCCCATCGGTTATAGTTCCTGAGAAGCCTCAGTATGGTATCACACCAGTTTGGGTAAGGGTTAACATGTTAGGTTAAGAACAACATACATAAAAGAAGCCATTGATTTTAAAGTTGTTATGCGAAACCAGATCGAATTTCGCGGGCTTTCTGGAGTGTCTCCTGATATTCTCAACAATTGTACAGTATGTGTGTATATGTATATATATATATATATATATATATATATATATATACATTGCTATGAACATCGCATGGGTTGAGAAACTCAGTAACCATCTGGTGTTGTCCACGCTACTCTAACTTATATATATATATATTATATATATATATATATATATATATTATATATATATATATATAATATTGTTGGAGTACCAAGTTTTCTTGATACAAGGTGATTCTTTAAGCTGGTCCTATTCCCTGCCTAGTCCAGTATCTCTGTGATTGTTAGAGTTCAGTTTCCGTGTGGAGTGCTCAATGTTTATTTTATATAAACAGAGCAATTTATTTGGGAATAAAAAAAAGGCCTTAAATACCATGGGTATCGTGATTATAACCATTTCCACCGATGGTATGTCGCCTGATATTCTCAACAATTGTACAGTATATGTGTATGTATTGGTATATATTATAATATATATATATATATGTATATATATATATATATGTATATTATTATATAATGTATATATATAAATATATATATATACATTGATATTTATATGTATATATATATAATTATATATATATATATATATGTATATATATATATGTATATAGGTGTAAACAAAAGTAAAATTGATTCTTCTTAAAATTCCGAATTTTCGAGGCTTTCTGGTGTGTCTCCTGATATTCTCAACAATAGTACAGTATTTATGCATATATATATATATATATATATATATATATATATGGGTGTGTGTGTGTATATATATATATATATATGGATATATATAAAATATATATATATATATATATATCGATATTTATATGTTATATAACGTAAGTAAGTCGTCGAGGCGGCCTAATGTCGGTATTAGCCAGTTAGCGAGGGAGTCTATCCCCTTTTCAATAGCGCTATATAATAATATATATATATATATATCCATATATCCATTTTATTTCGGTTTGTTTTCGTGATTGTGTCGATATATATATATATATATATATATATAATATATATATATATATTATATATATATATACGTATATAGGGTGTAAACAAGAGTAAAATTGATTCTCTTAAAATTTCGAATTTTGTAGAGCTTCTGTTGTGTCTCTAGATGTTTTTCTTCTCTTCATCTTTTCATTATGTTCGATTGAAACAGATTCGCGTCATCACTTCCGCGCGTTCACCCCGTCTTTCTACCTTTCTTTCACCTCTTCTTTCTCTCTTTCTTTCTTTCTTTCTTTCTTTCTTATTATATTTTTCTTGTAGCATGTCCTTTTTCTTCTCTTTTTTTCTTAATAAGGAAAACGAAATGATCCTTTATTTAGCTGAAGTGAAAACATTCATGAGAATAATAATTTCGGCGGATAAGCAACACTTAATAATCAGGATTTACATTTTTGCATTTTCTCTTGGAAGATTTGAACGGTCTGATTTTTAACCAGAGGGTGGTGCAAGATGATAACGGTCGTACTTTTAAGGAACACGAGTATTAATATATATATATATATATATATATATATATATATATAATATATATATATATATATACCGTTTTTAGCTAAAATAGTTTTAAATAGCTACAAAATACCAGGCTTTATTTAATTATTTAGTTATCTTTCCCCACTTCGTTCCCATTGTTCTCATAAAATCAGTCCATTAATACTTTTTCTCGTCTTTTGTTGAATGCATTTCTTCGAGTTAAGTCACGCGTCATGACACCTTCGCGTGTGCAGATCGCAGCCCGGCTTTCAAAAAATATAACACTGAACAAATACAGTTACAGACATTTTATAATTATTTTTCTAACTCCTGTCATTTATAAACCATCCAATAATTTCTTCATCCCATAATCAATTCTGATGAAGGTTTAGGTTAAACCGAAAATTTTAAGCGTCGATAAATAAATTCATCTTATTTTTGGAACACTTTATTTTTCAAATTTTCATATATATATATATATATATATATATATATATATATATATATATATATTATATATATATAAGGGTTTTATAATTTGCTTGAAGCATTGTGTATATATTGGTAAATAGGAAAGAATTAAAAAAATGAGATTAAATATAAATAAGTAAATAAACAAATAAATAAATAATGAAAAAAACAACAACAATAATAATAATAATAATAATAATAATAATAATAATAATAATATAATAATAATTAAATAATAAATAAGTTGTATTGCGTCCAACGCGAAATATTATACATCCCCATGGCCACCAAATACGCTCTTTCATACGCATACACGCGCGTGGATACGGTCATAACGTCACAGTCTACACGCATTTTCATGCACACGCGCATGATAACATACGCACACGTACAAACAAAAAATGCATTCTCGTAAACTTGCAACACGAGAATACAGTTATAAAAAATACCATCTGTAACATTAAAAAAAAGTCATTTAACTAAAAATGCCATAGCAAGACGACAACTACTTCAGTTCCAGTGTTCTTCTGAAGAAGAGATTTTATCTCGAAATATTAATATTAATGTTAAGAATAAATCACAGGTTAACAAACAACACCATTGTTAACTTATTTTTTCTTTACACCTGCATTGTGATAGCCTTCAAAATCAACATCCAAAGCAATATCTTATTATAATGGAGATTGTGTGTTTTTCTGTCTGTAACCGAAACTATATTACTACTCAAGTAACAATTTCCTTAGTTATTGACATCATATTCTTCATGATATTAATTTTATTTAAATCTCAATTATTAATAAAATTGTTTTACATTATTAATACTATTGGCCCATATCTACATATTAACAACATGCAATTATATTTATATATACAACAAAATAGCGGTTTACAGTGTGAACGGGAAGGCTAATTTGCATATTGATATTAAAAATGTGATTTTATTATATATGTGCTTAGTATTATTGATTTTTAACTGTTTGGTTTTATTTTAATGAATATAAGCAAAAATCTCATCAATTAATCTTAAATGAAATCCATTAACAAGAAAAAATAACTGTCATTTTATTATTTACTTCCTCTTTTAACTAAATACTTAGATAAGAAAAAATAACAATGAAAGATGGGAGTGATGGAAGAGTAAGTTTCAGTTGTTCTATTTTTCTATTATACCTCCCTCTGTTTCAAATCATTTTATCTGCATTCTTATTTAGTTTCATTAGCCTTTCTAATTTAATACAATATTTTATTACATTAAAACTTAGATACTTGCACCCGGAGGGTTCATATATTTGCTAGTATATATATATATATAATATATATATATATATATATAGAGAGAGAGAGAGAGAGAGAGAGAGAGAGAGAGAGAGAGAGAGAAGTTCTTACTAAAGATTGGACTTGATTCTGTTTGGAGACCATTTTTTTATTAAGAAGGCAAACAGAATGTAGGAACTAAGCAAAATAAAAGGGAAAAATGAAAGAAAAATTCAGATGAACAATCGATGAAGAAGAAAGTTTGTTTTTATAGGAGGTAAACAAGATTAAAATTAATGTCACTTAAGCTGTTTTAATGAATAGTGTGAACTTGCTTCTTTTTATTTATTTCTTTTTTCAATATTTTGTATAAATAAAATTGGTTTTGCCCGTTAAGTCTGTTGACATCATGCAACAGTCATGACTGAAACAAAAATTAGGTTTAATGTTTTTAGACGATTTTTATCCTGATTAATCTATATGTTATTCTTTATCTTTCCTCTTTAACCAAAAAAGCACACACACACACACACACACACACACACACACACACACACACATATATATATATATATATATATGATTAAGATAATTTGCTTTAGAA
>CM042174.1:7091183-7093683 GCA_023376005.1 Doryteuthis pealeii
ATGTGTAAAAAAAAAAATGAAAATTTATGTGTATGAAAATATTTCGCACACATAGAAGAACCGACCTTCATCAGAGTGAACATTTATTTTGAATGAAAAAATTCGTTGGGAAAAAACAACAGAGATTTTTGGAAATATTCGAAAATCGAATTTTTTTTTAAAATTTGGAACGCTGAGAATAGAGACCGTTATGATTAGGATATTTGTTTTTTTTTTTTTTTTTTTTAGGGGTTATGGTATAAAATAGTTTTTTTATTATTACAAAAATATGTGTGCGAAATATTTAAAACAACCAGTAGCGAGTACAACCCATCCACCCACACACCGACACCCAAATTATTTTCCTTCACACACATAAACTGACCGAAACACATGTGTAATGATATCGATTAATGTGATATCGATTAAATTCATTTAATCCATCTACATTTCTTTTCTTTATTCATTTTTTCCTCATATTGTCGGATTCAATTCCTTTTCCATTTTCATATATATATATATATATATATATATATATATATATATAATATATATATATATATATATATATATATATATATATATATGGATAGATAGATGAATAAGATATGGTTCGTCTTATTATTTTTGTCGATTTTATAATATATATATATATATATATACATATTTTATATATATGTGTGTGTGTGTGTGTGTGTGTGTGTGTGTGTGTGTGGAGAAAGGTAGACAAACACCGGATGTCTTAGCAAATTGATGTTTATTGTGCTGATGTCGACGTTGTAAACTTTCGGTCTATTAGACCTTCTTCAGGACTTGAGTTCTTGCTTCAATGGTGAACATTTTTATACTAGTGAATTAGGAGGTTGTAAATAAGGGGACGGGGTGGTCAGTTTGTATATATATATATATATATATATATATATATATATATATATATATATATATATATATATAACGATTTTTTTTGTTTTTATAGTGTGTTTGAAGCATTAATTATAAAATGTAATAAGATATTTTTTGAAGGCAAAATAATGCACATTTATGTTGAAAAACATATTTATTTAAATTTTCTTTTTTTTCCTTTTTTTTCTCTTAATATTTTCGGGGTAAAATCCATCTTCAGAGAGTTCTTCAGAGAGTTGAAAAGTTTCCATCTGTGTTTGTTAAAATAAACTCTGGTATTATTCCGTTGAATCTGATGGAGATTTATAAGTTCGGCAGAGATCGTGATATTCCGTTAAGTCCCGTGTAGCTGTTGCGTTTTGTGGGAAGTTTTGAAATCATTTAATATATATATATATATATATATATATATAATATATATATATATATATTATATTATATATATATTAATACTATAAAAACAATAATAAGGCCCCTCTCCGGGCATATTGAAATAAAGATTCTTTTTTTATATAGTGTGTTTGAAGCATTAATTATAAAATGTAATAAGATATTTTTTGAAGACAAGATAATGCAAAATAATGCAATAATGCAAATTATTAAATCTACATCAAATTCAACAGAATAAGACCACAGTTGATTTTAACAAACACAGATGGAAACGTTTCAACTCTCTGAAGAACTCTCTGAAGATGGACTTTGCTCCGAAAATATTAAGAGAAAAAAAAAGGAAAAAAAGAAAATTTAAATAAATATGCTTTTCAACATAAATTTGCATTATTTTGCCTTCAAAAAATATCTTATATATATATATATATATATATATATATATATAGATAGATAGATAGATAGATAGATGGATAGATATTGTGATTGCCATTTCTTCACAGAAGAAAGCCATTTCTATAAAGTTCGGTTGTGAGCATGCAAGTGGCTCAGAAATTCAGCTTTGCTTTTACCCATCCTGTCGCCTAAAAGACACGTGAGACCACTGTCTTTCACTTATGCACACATATATTTTTCACGTGGTCGTCTGCCACCATGAGACCGGATATAAGTCAAAAGACCAGTCTGTGACAGACAATCTCTGCCACACACACTACATATGGTCAGGCTTGAGTGTATGAAATGTATCCAGGATGTCCGACTTGTGCCGTTCCATAGAGCCGCAGTGCCCATATATATATCATCATCATCGTGTCGCGCTATTAGCACGGATATCCATGACAACCTCTCTCTAACTGTCTCTATCTCTTATTTTCCTCAGCACAGCATGCGGTATCCGCACTGAGCAGGTCAATGTATGTCTTTGCTGGCCGGCCCACTCTGGCGTGCCGATGAGCTGACTTACTAGTTCGCCTTGCTCGGATGGTTTGGGTGATAAGGGGCAGGTGGCCTTACAGCTGTTATATCGTGGAGTGTTGTTTCCACGTTTTATATAGGAATGCACACAGCATTTTTGTGCAGTTCCCATCTAGTTTATTCTCTGGCGCTTCATTATGGTCCAAGTGGTGCAGCCGTACAACACCACTGACACGACAATGGCTTGTAAGAATTGTCTCTTTAGCTTGTCTATAGATATTATATATACTAGCAAATATATGCACCCTCCGGGTGC
>CM042174.1:7098683-7107760 GCA_023376005.1 Doryteuthis pealeii
CGGTATCAGCGGGACAGTAAAGGTGTCTATCCCCTCTTCTCTAGCCCTAGACCAGGGAGATTGGTTTTGGTGAGATGGAGCGCCACAACTTTACCGCACAGATCAGAATACCCAATCTACTCATGCTCTGAGTTGGCGGGGACCAGTATCGAACCCGGCACCTTACAATACCTAGATTCTTAAATAATGCTGGTTGGTTGGTTTGATTTTACGGCATGTCAAACCGTATTGGGTCATTTTATGCCGATAATGTCTTTGCTTTATTCATTTTTGGTGAATACTATTTTCTATTTAAACCATAGATGGGACCCTAACAGGTACTACCACTCCAGGTCAGAGAGGACCTGGGAGCAATTATGTTGAAGAGGTGCTCCACATTTCCCAGACCTCCAGAACTGGAGCCTCACCATTAGATGCTGTGTAATGCCATACCCAGGATACAAATGATACTAATTTGCTGAGGAGGAGCGCCACTGCAACCGCCAGCTCCCAAAATTTACCGCAGGTATCAGATTAGGGAACCTGTGCTACCCATGCGCTGGGTTGGCGAGGATCGGTATCGAACCCGGAACCTTTCGATTCCTAGTTTCTTAAAATGATACTGGACTTATATATAAATGACAAACTAACTAAAATTAAATCAAGTTTCTCAGACAGAAACAAAAAAAACACACCGGAAGTAATTAAAGAAATATTCAGACCGATAAAATTTAGTTTCACCAACTTCCGGTGGTTGTGATTAACCTACGTATCTTTGGAGAACCGAATATTCTTAAACGCTGCCTCATATTTCGCGCGCAAAATTTTGATTCTTTTTTATTCTAATGACTCTAAGAAGAAAAAAAAGAAGAAGAAAATAGTGAATGATGAATATAGAAACTCTTTCTTTATTTTTTCCTTCGTTTCCTTATTTCATCTTTGTTGTTGAAGAGTTTAACAAATGGCGGGTGTAAAGTCATTGATAAAAATAGATAAATGACTTAGACTTCGGCAGGATTTCTCCTCAAAAGAAATATAAATCACTACTTTGCCTTATATTAAACTAGCAAAGCTACCCGGCATTCAACGGGAAATAAAAAGCTAAAAATACATCTAATATATATATATATATATATATATATATATATATATATATATATGTTGTAGTTTAGGGGTCTCCGTATGCTTCTCTCGGTATATATTTATATGTGTTTTTTTATGTTGAAGTTGGGTGTTATTATGAAATGCTTCATAATAACGCCCAACTTCAACATAAAAAAGACTTATAAATATATACATACATATAACAAATATAAAGTGCTTAATACTTAAGTAGAGCAAATTTATCATTATAGTGGTATACACAGGAATAACCTACGCGAGTTTCACCATATGGATCTTCAGAGTCAAATTCACTGAGTTAATCAAGATATTGATTAATTGCAGGGGATTGTACGCGTCTATTTTAACCACAATATACACGCGTACAATCGGCTGCAATTAATCAATATCTTGATTAATTCAGTGGATTTAACCCTGAAGATCCATATGGTGAAGCTTGAGTAGCTTATTCCTGTGTATACCATTATAATATATATATGTGCGTGTGTGTGGTGTGTGTGTGTGTGTGTGTATGTGTGTGTGTGCGTGTGTGTGTGTGGAGTAATGTAGAACAAACACGGGATGTTACAATGGATGGAAATTTATGAGTCGTAGTGTCAATGTTCGAACATTTCGGTTTATCAAAAAACATTTTCCGGACAATATGTAATTAGTCGAGGAATAAAAAGGGATTTATGTAGTTAAAATGATGATGGATGTTTTGAATGCGTTCAGTTTGGAAAATGTGCAGAAAGGTTCGTAACCGTTTATTGATGGCGATTTTACACCCATATATATTATATATATATATATATATATATATATATATATATATATATATATATATATATACCAAACCCTCCACACAATTAAAATGTGACACAAGGGTAATTTCTTAAGCAGGGTTTAACAGGTGTGAATTCAGAGTTTTCCTTCTCCTAGACTGGTTACCTAGCCAAGATTAAAGAGTCCAGTCTGACTGACTATCTATCCCACAGCTGGAAAGGGAGTTGCTGGATGCATACCTTTCCCAAGGGTATTAGCGCTATGTGAAATGCATACAGCCTCATCCAGGATTTGAAGTCCATGTCCATTTCCTACGACGATAACCATTACATCACGCACCTCTATTGCCAAATGACAAACTTTACTTCAGTCTAATCGAACTTTATTAAGACTCCGCCCTGTCGGCTGGGGCGTTAGAATGCACCGACTGCACCTCTGCAGAGGAGTAAGACTCCCCCAATGGGGCTACTTGTTTGCCGTGGGTGGCGACCCCTGATGCTTAAGGATAGAGCCCAGGTGGATGAGTTCATGACATGCAATACTACACTTAGACGGTCGGTCGGAGAGGCCTCCTCCGATCAATCGGCTGGTCACGTCAAGCCCTAGCACCTATATGATTGCCCCAACCCTATTGTCCTTATGGCAAGCCCCAATCCTTTTTATCATATGGGTGCTAGAAAGCGGTGACTGAGGGTCTACATGTCCTGGGAATGACGTTAAACTCTATCTGATGGTGAGGTTCCAGTTTTGGAGGTTTGGGGAATGTGGAGCACCCCTTCATCACCATTCCTCCCTGGTCCACTCTGACCTGAAGTGGTAGTACCTGTTAGGGTCCCATCTATGGGTTAAATAGAAAAACATGAGTTTATAAACAAAATTATATTATCCATTAAAATGAAATTATTTCAAAACTTTGTTAGCATTAAACATTAAGTATTCGGCATAAAGTAACCCAAGGGGTTGACATGCCGTAAAACCCAACCAACCAAACCAAACCAATCTGTTAAGTCTCAAGGTTGAATATAACTATGTTTCTTATTGTCTTTTTATTACGAGGGTGAGTAAAAAAAAAGGAATGCCATTTTCTTTATTTCACGTGAAGCTTTTTTTTAATAAAACTATAGCCTAAATTGAAACCCTAACTAAATTTGACCGGTAGATGGAGCTTTACAGGTACTCTCATTCTAGGACAGAGCTAACTTGAGCGTACTGGCAATTAAGTGGTACTCCACACACGCAGGGACTCTAGAACTGGAGCCTCAGCATCAGATGCAGGTTAATCTTGACCATGCTCAAACAACAAACAGAATACAATTTATTTCATCTTCCATTTGTATCCAGTTTTAATCCTGATCTTGTTAAATGTTTATCGGAATAAAAATGATATTCTTTGTTGGGGTGTATCAGACAATAAACTTGAAATCACAAAAGATTAGCAAAATATTCTCCTTTAATCATTTCTTTAATGTCTTTAAATAAGATCAGAATTAATTACGTCAAAGTTTATCACCAAAACATTTCTAAGCTAATCTCAAAAGGAATTCTTAACAATGCTCGACCACACACAAACATCAGAACAAAGTAGAAAACTGTTTCCTTCTGGTGGATTTCTTTTCCTTCCATTCTACACTTTTCTCAATATGATCATTGTTATTTATACAGAACTTTCTTGTATTGGTTGGTTAGTTGGTTGGTTCGTTTGTTTTTCGAGTCAGTTTAACAATTACGGTTTCCAGTTAAATACGTTCAAATATTGCTACTACGTATGAAGTATTTACTTGTTTAATATGACTTTTCTTATAAAGTTATCAAAATGGTCATTCGTATTATTCATATAGAACTTCTTGTATTGGCTGGTTGGTTGGTTGGTTGGTTGGTTGGTTGGTTGGTTTCACGAGTCAGTTTAACAATTACGGTTTCCAGTTATATACGTTAAAATATTGCTACTACGTATGAAGTATTTACTTGTTTAAAATGACTTTTCTTATAAAGTTGTCAGAATGGTCATTCGTATTATTCATATAGAAATTTCTTGTATTGGTTGGTTGGTTGGTTGGTTGGTTGGTTTCACGAGTCAGTTTAACAAATTCGGTTTCCAGTTATATAAGTTAAAATATTACAACTACGTATGGGGTATTTACTTGATTAAAATGACTTTCCTTATAAAGTTGTCAGAATTGTCATTCGTATTATTTATAAAGAGGTTTCTTGCGTTGGTTGGTTGGTTGGTTGGCTGGTTGGTTTGCTGAGTCAGTTTAACAATTTTGGTCTCCAGTTACATACGCTAGAATATTCCAACTACGTATGAAGTACAAGACTTAGTCAAAAAGTAATGCCATTTTAAAATTTCATGTGAAGCTTCTTTCTAAAACGTGTCTCCTGACAAGGCTCAGTGCAAGAATCCGACGAGTAAGACCCAACTTGCCAATCGACAATATCCCCCTTCTGCAGGACAATGCTCGACTACACACAAGCATCAGGACAAGGAAAAAAATCGCTTCATTAGTGTGGACAACTTTACCGCATCCTCCATACTCACCAGATTTAGCGCCTCCAGACAATTATCTCTTCGGACCCATGAAAGAGGGTTTGAGAGGCGAACATTATTCCAGTGACGAGGAAGTGAAATCTGTAGTGAAAAAGTGGCTCAAACAACAGTCAACTGAATTTTACGGGACAGGGATACATTCTCTCATTCGGAGGTGGAACATTGCTATTGAGAGAAACGGTGACTATGTGGAGAAATAGGGATGTGATCCACAGAGGACCGGTTTTATTTTGATGTATGATACATGTTTCTGTGTTGGTAATTATACTTGTCGTAAACAAAATGGCATTACGTTTTGCCTTACCTTCGTACATACCCAACATCGGTTGTCCATTCGCCTGGATATTGTCCACGCTTTGGGTTTGTCTCTTACAAACCAGTCAAAGTGGTCTTGTTTTCATAGAATATGATATATCCGGGTTAAGGGATATATTATGAAGTTGGTAATGGGTATATTATCGCAGTAGTAACTGGTACGTCAATTAGCAGAACGTCTTCCGAGCAGTCGTGGTAGTTGGCGAGTAAGCTTAGGCTAGTAGGCTTAGGCACTTGTACCAGCACAGTGTCGAATATTTATAGATGACACTGTCCAATAAGATTATAGTGAGGGGGTATTAAAGTATTTACATATTCATTACATCAAAATATATCATAAATATAAACTGGGTACCAAAGTCAATTGCTATTAAGAAATATCGGAATATCCTCTCGCCGTGCAATTGTTAACACATTAATCTCGCCAGTCACTCAGAAGCATTAAAAAAGAACTTTCTTCATCTTACGTATATCTCAAACTTATTGCCCATATGGCAAGCCCCAACCTTTTTATCATATGTGATAGAAGGCTGAGAGTGAGGGCATTAGTGTCCTTGGTATAACGTTAAGCCGCATCTAGTGGTTAAGTTCCCATTCTGGAACTCTTAAGAATGTTGAGTATCCCTTTATCGCCATTACTGCCAGGTCCACCCTGAATACCCATCTGGGGAATAGTGAGTACCCCTTTAACGCCATTGCACCCAGGTCAATCCTCACCCGGAGTGGTAGTACCTGTTAGGGTTCAATCTATGGGTCAAATAGATTTTTAAAAATTGAGTATTGAAAAATGAGTCTGAAAATAAAAACTCAATACCCATCAAGAAATGAAAGAAACAAAATGTTATTTGGCATAAAATAACCCAATGTATTGCATGTCGTAAAACTGCCCCAACTAACCAACACTTTTTGTCATATATGTGCTAGAAGGCGGTGAGTGAGGGCCTTAGTATTCTGGGTATGATGTTAAGCTGCATCTACTGGTGAATTTCCTATTCTGGAACTCTGAAGAATGTAGAGTACTCCTTTATCGCCATTACTCTCAGGTCCACCATGACCGCGAGAGGTAATACCTGTTAGGGTTCAATCTATGGGTCAAATAGATAAAAACAAAAATGACTTTTAAGCTGCATCTAGTGGTGAAGTTTCTATTCTGGAATTCTGGGGAAATGTGAAAGTACACACGTTAATGGCATTGCTCCCAGTTCAATCCTCACCCGGAGTGGTAGTACCTGTTAGGGTTCAATCTATGGGGCAAATAGATTAAAAAAAAATGACGTTAAGCTGCGTCTAGTGGTGAAGTTTCTATTCTGGAACTCTGGGGAATGTGCAGTACCCCGTTAATGCCATTGCTCTCAGGTCAATCCTCACACGGAGTGGTAGTACCTGTTAGGGTTCAATCTCTGGGTCAAATAGATGGAAAATGACGTTAAGCTGCATCTGGTGGTGAGGTTCCTATTCTGGAACTCTGAAGAAAGTCGAGTAACCCCTTTACCGCCATTACTCCCAGGTTCACCCTGAATATCCATCAAGAATGAAAGAAACAAAATATCTTCGGCATAAAATAACCCAATGTGTTGACATGTCGTAAAATCGTCTCAACCAACCAAACAGAAGCGTTAAAAACAATGTATTCGTTTTACGAACATCTACTGTGACAATAAAAACATCAGGCAAGAGAGAAAGAGAAAAGTGACAGAGTTCGATAATGTCACGTTCAACCTGGACCAAAAATAGCAGCAAGTAATTATCGCTAACTAAAGACACAGACACAACCTGATTAGAATACGCCATGTATTTTTTTTTTTGTTTTGTTTTATTCGTTGTTTTTGCCTCGGGCAGATTTGTGTTAACAAAACTTATTGCATCTTTCTATTATATAATAACACGACAAAAAAAAAAAGAAAAGAAAGACGACACTTAAAATACAGACTGACTTTTGAAGTTTTTCATGTCGGATTTTTTTTTTTAAATGTACATTTAATATCTACCCCAAAGCGTTTGAAAGTTACATGTCACTTTCAAGAAATGCTATTATCAAAAAAAAAAAAAAAAAAAAAAGAGAGAGAAAAAGAAAAAGAAAAAAAAGCATCTTCCTATTTCTCTGAATGTTTGAGATGAGGCTTGATGATTAGTATTATCTGCATTATTCGAACTATTGTACCCATCTTCATTGTTATTTGTACAACGTTTCGGCCGATATACTCTCCGGCCTTCTTCAGGTATTTCTTGTCGGACTCGGGAACCTGCTCGGACTCGGGAACCTTCTTGTCGTAATCGGGAGTCATCACGGAACTTCGAACTTAACCCTTTATTTAGTCCACGGGGGTATCCTGTTCTCATTCCGCTGTCCATAGCTGGGGTTGGAGTTATTTTTCTATGAAACTGCCTCTACTCAGGATTGAACCCGGAATCCAGAGATAACTGTCACTTAGAACTGTCTTAACCTAACTACCTCATCCACTAGGCCAGGTGTCCAATTGGACTAGAAATACCTGAAGAAGACGGAAGGGCATATCGGCCGAAACGTTGTACAAATAACAATGAAGATGAGGACAATAGTCCGAATAATGTAGATAATACTAAACGCATCTTAATTCGATTTTCATATCTATAAAAAAAAAATAAATATTTCAAAATTAATCTTGAATAATTTGTGTGTCTCTGACTGTTTTACTCATCTTTATTGTGGGTACAGCGAAGATCTCATCTATTAATAATGGAGATTCGCTTCCAGTTTTTGTCTGTAACAAAAACTACGTCACTGCTTACGTCACTATACCCGAAATCGTCATAACAGAATAAATACACTCAAAATTTGAGCATGCAGCATTAGACAGTCCTCATTGTTTTTTAAAACAATTTTTAATAAATACATGACTGGTATTATATATTTATACATAGTTTGTTTTATTTTAATAGATATTCAAAGTTAATAGAACTTAGTTTCGATTGCAAATTGTTTTATTTTTTTTACTCCTTTAATAAATTTGAAGATTTCATGATTTATGGTTCAAACTCTCCGACATTTAATTTTTAACTTCCACCTCCTCAAGCAATTGTAATTGCCTTCAAATTGCGCATTGTAATTGCCTTAAATTGCGCTGTAAATTGCCTTCAAATTATTAATATATTATAACAACTAGCAAATATATGCACCCTCCGGGTGCAAGTATTTAAGTTTTAATGTAATAAAATATTATATTAAATTAGAAAGTCTAACGGAACTAAATAAGAATACAGATAAAAAGATTTGAAACAGAGGGAGTATAATAAAAGATTTGAAACAGAGGGAGTATAATAAAAAATGGAACAACTGAAACTTACTCTTCCATCTCTTCGTCTTTCATTGTTATTTTTTCTAATTTAAGTATTTAGTTATAAGAGGAAGTAAAGAATAAAATGACAGTTATTTTTTTTGTTAATGGATTTCATTTAAGATTCACTGAAGGAGACTTTTGCTTATATTCATTAGAATAAAACCAAACAGTTAGAAATCAATAATACTAAGCACATATTTAATTAAATTCGATTTTTTTTAATATTAATATGCAAATTTGCCTTCCCGTTCACACTGTAAACCGCTATTTTGTTGTATATATGAATATAATTGCATGTTGTCAGTATGTAGACATAGTTTAACAGTATTAATAATGTAGACAATTTATTTAATAATTGAGATTTAGATAAAAATAAAATCATGGAGAATGTGATGTCAATAACTAAGAGAATTGTGACTTGAGTAGGAATATAGTTTCGGTTACAGACAGAAAAACACACAATCTCCATTATAATAAGATATTATTATACTTTTTTTTACATATTGAACTATTTAACAATAGCTCTTAAGTAAACATATCGAATGTAATGATTAAATTATCATACAGTGGTATATCCATGCGTCATAGTAGTCTATATAGATTTTTATAAGTGTCTTATATTTTATTCCGTATTTACTGATGTGTGGTCGTCTACTCGAAGAACTTCCTCTTAGTATATACGAAGTTAGGAGAGATTATTTTTTTATGGTCCATTCATTCCGTTTTTTTTCTTCCGATTCTTTTCCCTGCGATATGTTGACAAATTTTTTTTAAAAGCCTCATTTATATCTATTTCATCTTGTCGTTATCGTTATTTCACTATTTTGTGTTTTTGTTCAGCGTCATAAAGGGGGCCTGTCGTTTTTTTTCTGTCTGCATTTCAAATGAAGAATAATCATTCTTCCAAGAAAATGGGGTGGCCCCTTCAGGAAATTGAAATAATTAATTCCTGTAAACCGAGGAAAAATTGTTCACGAATGGCATTCTTTCGATGTCTTCGATGTTTTTTATTTGACATGCAATGCAGACTA
>CM042174.1:7107860-7257860 GCA_023376005.1 Doryteuthis pealeii
AAAGAGAGAGATAAATGATTCGGCATTAATCACGCCGAAAGGGTTGATTAGTGGCATACAATCAATGACAACGTTCATCCTGATCCGAATACTCTAAATTCCTCACTTGTAGATACTTTTTTATTCCATCGTTGTAAATACACTCCAACACTCTTTGTAAATACTATTCGACCTCAACCATTGTAATACTCTCCAATCCTCTTCTGAATACTCTGTCACGGCCGCCCCTTGTAAATACCTCAATTCTCTTCCTTGAAATTATTCTCTATTCCTTCCCCTTGATAAAAAAAAAACTCTGGTTCCCACGTTGTAATACTCTCCAGTCCCTTGTGAAATGCTCTCCATCCCTTCCCTTTGAATACTCTCTACACCCGTTTGTAAATAACTCCAATCCCTCTTGAAAATACTCTTCATTACCTCCCTATAAATACTCTTCTACAAACCCGTTTGGTAAATACTCTCCAATCCTCCTTGAAATATCTCCACTCTTCCCTGTAAATACTCTCCATTCCGCCTCTGTAAATACTCTCCGAATCCTCCTTGTGAATGCTCTTCATCATTCCTCATGAACACTCTCTCCGCCGTTTGTACATACTTTCAACATCTCCCTTGTAAGTACTCCCACTCTCTCCCTTGTAATATCTCCACTCTCTCTTGTAATACTCTCCTAGTCCTCCCTTGTAAATACTCCCAATCCCCGCTCCCTTGTAAATACTCTCCAATGCATTAGAACCGCTCCTTGTAAATACTCCAATCCCATCCTTGTACATAATGTCAATTCTCTTGTGAATATCTCTATTCCTCTGTAATACTCTCCACCTCCTCATTGTAAATATCTCACTCTTCCTTGTAATTTTTCATTCGCGTTATAAATATTAATCAATCCCGTCCCTTTGACTGCTCTCATCCCTTCCTCGTGATACTCTCCACTCACTTGTAATTACTCTCTACCGTCTCCCTCGGGAATAACCTCCCCTCCTCCCTTGTAAATACTTTCCAATCTTGCCCTTGTGAATACTACTTCGTTCCCCTCCCTTGTGAATCACTCTCCAGTCCCTCTTTTGTAATACTATCACTCCCTCCCTTTAAATAGCTCGACCTCCTTTGTAAATCTTGTCATTCCTGCTGTTTAAATACTCTCCAATCCCCCATGGGGGGGGTTTTTTTTTTGGGGTTTAAATTAATCCCTCGCACCCTCTTCTTGTAATTCTCGCACTCTTTCCCCTTTTAAATAACCTCCCTTTTCCACTCTCTCCTTTTAAATACTCTCCAACCCTCGTTTTGTAAATACATCTCCGTTCCTCCTGTTTAAATTCTCCAATCCATGTTGTAAATACTCTCCACCTCTTTTTGTAAATAATTCTCCACTATCCTCCTTTTAAATACTCCTCCAACCCCTTGTTTGTAAATACTCTCCGTTCCCCTCCTGTTTAAATACTCTCCAATCCATGTTGTAAATATCTTCACCCTCTCCTCTTGTAAATACTCTCTTTCCCTCCCTTATAAATACTGTCCACTCTCTCCCTTTTAAATACACTCCAACCTCCTTTGTAAATACTCTCCATTCCCCTCTCTTGTAGATACTCTCATTTCCCTCACTTTAACA
Source organism: Doryteuthis pealeii (assembly GCA_023376005.1). Classification (NCBI taxonomy): domain Eukaryota; kingdom Metazoa; phylum Mollusca; class Cephalopoda; order Myopsida; family Loliginidae; genus Doryteuthis; species Doryteuthis pealeii. Next base: position 7,109,467 of record CM042174.1, read on the forward strand.
CTCTATCCCCCCTTATAAATACTCCCCTTTCCTTCCCTTTCTCTCTTACACATCTCTCTCTTCAGTCTAAAAGACAATTTTCCGCATCTATCTGCCTCCATTTTCTATAATCATTCTTTTCCCTCTTCTCTATTCTTTATTGTTATTTTTAAAACTTCCCACTTAAAATCTTCTTGTATCAATTTTTTTGTTTGTTTGTTTATTTTTCTTTCTCGTCCCTCCTATCATAATCTTCCTTCTCTCTTTCTTTCTCTTCTTTTCTTTTCTTTTCTTTTTTATTTTTTCACTTCATTTCTTCTAAATTGAAAATATAACGTTACAACTAAAAAAAAACAAATATTTTTTTATAATTTTTTCCTTCTAATGGACTTTATGAGTGTAAATAACAGCAGATGTTCCAGATTTTTTATCAATAATTTCAGATTCTGACATTTTTATCTTTGTATTAGCGAAGCACAAATCATTCAGTAAAGATACGGTTTATTTATTTTATTTTATCTTATTTTGAATTAATGAATTAAATTAAATTTCAATGTATTTTTAAAAAATAACATTTCAGTGCGTTAATACAATATTGAACATTCTGATATGGTTTTGTTTAAGATAAACTAATCTTTCTTTTTTTAATACAAAAGATTAAAATAAATGACATTTTATTTATATATCATTAAAGTTCACATTGCTTTTATATAGGAAGGGGCCTTAGAATACAGCTGGACTTTAGAATACACCGACTGCACTTCTGCAGAGGGGTAAGACCCCACCCGTAAATGGGACCATCTGTTAGCCGTGGGTGCCGACCCGTGATGCTTAACAACGGAATCCTGGTGAATGAGCAGTCCATGACATGTAACACTCCATTTTTGCCCTTAAGCAAGACTGTCGATCAGAGAGGCTTCATCCGAATAATCGGCTGGTCAAGTCAAGCCCTAGCATCTATATGATTGCCCCAACCCTATTGTCTGTATGGCAACACCTAACCATTTTTATCCTATGGGTGCTAGAAGGCGGTGGCTGGGGGCCTTCGTGTCCTGGAAATAGCGTTAAACTCTATCTGATGGCGAGGTTCCAGTTCTGGAGATCTGGGGAATGTGGAGCAACCCTTTATCACCATTGCTCCTTGGTCCACTCTGACCCGGAGTGGTCGTACCTCTTAGTTGTATTAGTGAATACAAGAATGTCATCTAAACATATAGTTTTAATTTATTAAAGTTGTAATAATTAAATTATCATACTGCGATATATCCACAGGTCCTGTTAGTTGATTTTTTTAAATTTTAATTAAAATAGATCACTAAGTAGGCTTGAGTATATTCAAAGTAATGACCACTCCAAGTGGAGATTTAAGAGGCTTGAATTCAGAGTTTTTTTTCTCTTAGACTGGTTGTCTAAGCAAGGCTAAAGAGTCCAGTCTGACCTGCTATTTACCCATAGCTGGAGGGAGAATAGTTGGTATTAGCGCTATGTGAACGTCCAGGATTAGCACTCGGGGCGACGAGTCCGTTTCCTACGACTCTAACCAGTACACTATGCACCCATAGCTGGAGGGAGAATAGCAGGTATTAGCGCTATGTGAACGTCCAGGATTTGAACTCGGGCGACGAGTCCGTTTCCTACGACTCTAACCAGTACACTACGCACCCATAGCTGGAGGGAGAATAGCAGGTATTAGCGCTATGTGAACGTCCAGGATTTGAACTCGGGGCGACGTCCGTTTCCTAGACTCTAACCAGTACACTACGCACCCATAGCTGGAGGGAGAATAGCAGGTATTAGCGCTATGTGAACGTCCAGGATTTGAACTCGGGGCGACGAGTCCGTTTCCTACGACTCTAACCAATACACCACGCATCTCCCTATTTTATTTTATTCCACGATACCTCTTACGCATAGCTGGAGGGAGAATAGCAGGTATTAGCGCTATGTGAACGTCCAGGATTTGAACTCGGGGCGACGAGTCCGTTTCCTACGACTCTAACCAGTACACCACGCATCTCCCTATTTTATTTTATTTCACGATACCTCTTACACCAATACAAAACAAAAAAAGATACAATACGTATATGGAACAGTAATATTTACTAAAAACACGGAAAAATTATTTTGGTTCAACTCTTCAGACGTACGATATAATCAGAAGTTCTTGTAGATTGTTTCGATTTGAAATCCAAAAGAATAATTTTATCAAAAGCAGGAATCTTTAATCATTGTAAACACAGACAAAAATATCAGTCTTCTAATGAACGTCGCGGTTCCAACATACAAAAATGGTAAATTAAGAAAAAAAGAATAAAAGTGTGAACTGTCTCAGAAAACGAAAACTAGGAGAATGTGAATGAGGAATCTTTATTTGTATGGCACTATTTAAAAGAGAAATATATACATTCCATTGTGTTCATATCCATCTATATATATATAAAGGGCAGTTGTCTGTATGTATATGTCCGGGTGAAACTTCGAAAGTAAAATAATTAACGACAAAGTAAATATATGTATCATTAAATATCACCAGGGCTTGGTTTTTGAGCAAAAATAATAAAGAATTGATTTAAATTTGTGAAAAGGATTAAAAAATAAACATGGACAAACTATTTGGAAAAATAGATCCCAAGAGGATATTAAAATTTTTGAAAAGAACCGGCCCTTATCAAGGATGTAAGTTCACAGACCTACAAAAATCACCCACTCACTCTCTTGATGTTAAAATACTCAACAGAAAACTTGATTACAGCAAATACACCCCTATACTTTTTTGAATACCTAATTACCAATAGAAGTATTCGGAAGAAAATAACCCAAGGGGTTGACATGCCGTAAAAAACAACAACCAGCCAACCAACCAACCTAAAAAATAAAATTTAAATGATAACAGAATGGAATATTCTTTTGCATTTAATATTTTGAATAGTAGACATTAATGTTTATTTTCAGAGTGGCTGGATCTAGGCAAGGTCTTTTTTTTTACATGGGGATTTTAATGGGCATCTGATGAGGATCCAACTCACGGTTGAGTAATAATGGATCCGCGGGACTAACTTTAAAAAATCTCCCCTCTATCTTGGAGATGCCGGGTGGCCACTTCTAGTCTATCAATAAATCTATCTATTTATTCTAATCTAATTCCATACTGTTCATATACATCTATCTATCTATCTATCTATCTACCTGTCCAACTATCTGTGTGGGTAGGTTAGAGTAACCTTCCTTTATCAATATCAACGTAGAGTGACCGTCGTGGTGTTATGCAAATATTAGAGGCAGGCCGTCGGTAAATCTCTACTTGATGATTGGTGGGCGCCGCCATTGGCATTCTGGACTTTGTACGTCGTATGAGACGGTCGATTCGTGTTACTCTTCTTACACTATCTATCTATCTATCTATCTATTGGGTTGGCAACTAAATTCCCGTCGTTTTTGTTGTTTTTTTTGTTTGTTTTTTTTTTGGGGGGGGGGGGGTCGGAACCCATGCTCCATACTTCTGAACATTTCCCATCGATTGAAAATGCTTCTCTATAGCAGTGCGGGAACAATCCATTTTCTCTACCAATTCCCTTGTTTGACGGGAATTTTCATGAAAACGTTGGTTTAATCGCTATGTATCGAACTGAACTGTACGGCCAGAACGAGGTGTTTCTTTGAGGTCAAAATTTCCTTTTTTAAACTTGGCATACCAATCACAAGCGGTTCTTTCAGCTGTGTCACCCTCTCCCAATACAGCACAAATGTCGCGAGCATCTTTTGCGGCCTTAGAACCTTTACAGATGGGAATGATCGAAAATGATATAAGAGTTAGTTTCAAATTATTCTTTTTTTTTAAGATTATAACCCCTCTGTTTGGAAGTGCGTGGTGTAATGGTTAAAGTCATGGGAAATGGACTCGTCGCCCCGAGTTCAAATCCTGGATGTGGTAATTGCATTTCACTTAGCGCTAATACCTTGGAAAGGGTATGAATCCTACTCTCTCTCCATAAATAAATAAATAAATAGTAGGGCAGACCGGATTCTTTAACCTTGGTTAGGCAATTGGTCTAGGAGAAGGAAAACTCTGAATTCAAACCTGTTGAACTTCGCTTAAGAAATTGACTTTGTGTCACATCTTGCTCGTGCGGAGGAGTTGGTAAATATATATATATATATATATATATATATATATATATATATATATATATATAAATATATATATATATATATATATATATATATATATATATATATATATATAACCCTCTGTTTCACATCATTTTGTCTGCATTCTTACTGAGTTTCATTAATGTTTCTAATTAATATAATATTCTATTACATCAAAATTTAAATACCAGCACCCTACGTAGTGTTCATAGATTTTATGCCCCCCCCCATGGTTGAGTAACATGATATTACAGGGAGTCCCAGAAAAAACAGAACCGACAAATTGTGTAATAAAACTGTTAATTTTAACTAGGGGGGTTAGAGTTAGGGTTAGGGTTAGGGCTTAGGGTTTGTTTAATGGGAAAATAAATAATTTGGGTTCTTTTCCAGGTTTTTGAAATCGATGACTACAACTGGAAAATTATAAAGATTTACAAAAATCATTGAGTTTCTATTGAAAAGAAAAATCTACAATCTTATTTAGATTTTTCGGACTGTTTTTGCTCATCTTTATTGTTATATACACAACATTTTGTCCAATGTGCCCTCCAGCTTTCATTATGTGTTTCTTGCTGAACTTGAGAACCTTTCTGTCAAATAAATCTAAATAATACAAATTATCTAGGCTTTTCTAAAAAATTCAGACTATGTTTCAAATTGTTTGAACTTTAAACTTTTTCAAAAAATCATAAAATCCTAGCGGCTGGTTTAAAAAAACAAAACTTTTTATCAAAAACTTCAAAAAACTTTCAAGTCCGCTCGCTCTGAAATCTCTGTCGTATCTGAACTAAACTAATTGTCACGTGTCTAATCTGTCTACCGGAAGGTCAGCGGAATGTCACCAGTTGTCAATCATCGGCCATAGTAACTTTCCACTGAACTCCCGTTCTTCTGACTCTAACGAACTTTATTCAAAATATATTAACTACAGGTAAATACATAAATCATAAGCTGCTAATGAATTATGTAACAGTTTTTCACATAAGCTCTAACTGATAGTCTTTCACTGCAGTTCGAGTTAAAGCAAGCCTCTTCAGATTATCAATAATTTTTTAAGTATCCAAGCCGAATTTAGTCGTTCTGTTTTCTAGATGGTCACAATTCTTCATCTAATATTGTTTAAACTCTGATTATTTTCACGTACAACTGTTGGATTATTTTAGTGATATAAGGCGTGCTGCAATCCACCACTTAAATTTATAGACTGTGCGATCTAGGCTTTTCTAAATAAAAATAATCAGACTAATCTGTTTGAATTTTAAGCTTTTTCAACAGATCTCTTATTATAATGGAGATTCTGGGTTTGTCTGTCTGTAACCGAAACTATATTATTATACAAGTCAGAATTCCCTTTAGTTATTTACATCACATTCTCCATGATTTTATTTTGATTTAAACCTCAATTATTAATCAAATTGTTTTACATCATTAAGACTGTTGACCATTTCTACATACTAATAACATACAATTGTATTTATATATACAACAAAATAGTGGATAACAGTGTGAACGGGAAGGCTAATTTGCATATTGATCTTAAAAATTTGATTTTAATAAATATATGCTTAGTATTATTGATTTCTAATTGTTGGGTTTTATCTTAATGAATAAAAAATCACAGGGATAAATCTTAAAAGAAACCCATTAACAAGTAGAAATAACTATATTATTCTTTACTTCCTATTTTAACTAAATTGTTAAATTAAGAAAATTTACCAATGAAAGACGGGAGTAAGGGAAAATGATGGAAGAGTTAGTTTCAAAGTTGTTCTATTTTTCAATCATACCCCCTCTGTTCCAAATCTTTTTATCTGCATTCTGTTTCAAATCTTTTTATCTGCCTTCTTATTTAGTTTCATTAGCCTTTATAATTTAATATATTTTATTACATTAAAACTTATATACTTGCACTCTGTTTCAAATCTTTTTATTTGCATTCTTATTTAGTTTCATTAACCTTTCTAATTTAATATAATATTTTATTACATTAAAACTTAAATAGTTGCACTCTGTTTCAAATCTTTTTATCTGCATTCTTTTTTAGTTTCATTAGCCTTTCTAATTTAATATAATATTTCATTAGATTAAAACTTAAATAGTTGCACTCTGTTTCAAATCTTTTTATCTGCATTCTTATTTAGTTTCATTAGCCTTTCTAATTTAATATGATATTTTGTTATATTAAAACTCAAATACTTGCACTCTGTTTCAAATCCTTTTAACTGCATTCTTATTTAGTTTCATTAGCGTTTCTAATTTAATATATATTTTTATCATATTAAAACTCAAATACTTGCACCCTACGGAGTGTTCATAGACTTGCTAGTATGAATAATGATTTTTCTGATTATGACTTGATTTAATACTCATTCCTTTTATTATGAATTAAACATCTTTATTTCTCCGATGAAATCCTCTGGTCGTAATTGGAAATAGAATTCGAAAATAACAAAACTGATCACTTTACACCCAAAAATAAAACCAGAAATTGTTTTGACAAAACAAACATATGTTCTTGGAATCTGTTGTTTGCGTTTACAACTGGGAGAAAGAATTCTTCAAAAATGGAGAATCTTAAACTTTAAAATGTTTACAATAACACTCAATTAAATACACACATGGCCCGAGTGCATAAAAGAATTAAATTTCTAAAAATATTCATAAGTTCCCAAAATGCACACTAAATTGTATAAATTGACACACGGCGTAGTGGATATAAGCGTTGAGTTAATCTATGCATATATAAAGGGCAGTTGTATGCGTGTATATCCAGGGGAAACTACGAAAATACAACAATTAACGACAAGTATATATATATATATATATATTATATATATATATATATATATATATATATTAAACCGTCGAAAGGAAGGCCCCGAAACGGTTTGCACATTCTCTCCTGATGAGCCCATGCATTTGTAAACATCCTTTGTTTTTTCAATATATCATATTCACACTGTCGGATTAATTTTCATTTTATTTCACATATATATATATATATTATATATATATATATATATATATATATATATATATATATATGAAAAATTTGAAAAAAACAAGTGTTCCGAAAATGGGATGAATTTAATTATCGATGCTTAAACATGATGGATGTTTTTTTATATGTGACAGGAGATGAAAATCTTTTTAGTTATATATATATGTTATATATATATTTAGTTATATATATATATATATATATAATATATATATATATATATATATATATATATATATATACTAAATATATATATAACTATATATATATAACTAAAAAGATATATATATATATAATATATAATATTATATGTATTATGTATGTTATGTTCTTGTGATCGTTGTTTGTTTGGTCTTTTGAAGCATTCGAAAAAAGAAGAAAAAAACAAGATAAATAGAACAAAAATCAGAATTTTTATATATTCAACCGTTGCTCTGTTCCTGGTTTAATCTATTCCGATATTTCATGTGAACGTTCACCCTTTTTCAATGTATATCAGACGGTCTGGAGAAAAAAAAGATGAAATGTTGTATATGAGGGCAAAAAAGTAATTAAATGAAGTGAACGGATTTGGCGTTTTTTAGCCGTTAATTTTCTTTCGAAATTGTGTGACGTAACTCATCCGAAATACGATCATGGTAATCGTTCGAAATGTGGCATGACTTTGATCGTGAAAGTCATGTGCAACTTAAAGAAAATTAAAGAATAAAAAAATAATAATAAATAAATAATAAAATATCATATTATGTCACAGCATTAGTCTTCGGCTCGTCGCCGTGTTTTAGGCCGAAATACGCGTTTTCATGTAATTTCTGCATATATATTATATATATATATATATATATATATATATATATTAGATATCACCAGGTGTTGGTTTTGAAGTAAAAATAATGAAGATTTGATTTATATTTGTCAATATAATTAAAAAATAAGATTTAAATGATAACAGCATAGATTTTTTTGCATTTAATAATGTAAATAGTTGACATTCATTTTTTTATTTAGAGTGGCTGGATCAACGCAAGATGTTTTTTTTAACGTGGGGATTTTAAAGGGCCATCCTGCGAGGGTCCAACTCAAGATTCAGTAATAATTCATTACTAATAAATTATTACTGAATCGTGAGTTGGATCCCCGCAGAATGTTCTATGGACCTGCGAAACTAACTTTAAAAGAACCCTCTATCAGGCGATGCCGGGAAACCACTTCTAGTACAGTTCTAAGTGACAGTTATCTCTAGGCTGCAGTTTCAATTCTGGTCAAGAACGATGACAACATAGAAGAATAATTGACACAGCTTAACACTTGTGCCCAGCTATGGTTAACGGAATGAGAACAGTATACCCCCATGGATTGAGTAAAGGTTGGGTTCTGTGACGGCTTCAGATTACGACAAGAAGGTCCCTGAGTTCGACGAGAAGGTTCCCGATTTCGACACGAAATACCTGAAGAAGGCCAGAGGGCACATCGGCTGAAGCGTTGACAGATAACAATATAAATAAGGACAATAGTCCAAATAATACAGAAAATATATTGTCTGAAATATTACTGTTTTTAAAAAATTATGATATTTTAGACTGTTGTCCTCGTCTTTATTGTATATACAAACGGCATTTAGGCCACTAAGAGGGCTTACCTTCTAGAGGGGTTTTGTTGGCGTATTCTACTACGACAGGGTGGATACTTACGAGAAATTTGAAGAGATTTACTGTTACTCGAACTTCAGAGAAATTCACAAGTTAAAACTGATGAGGACAAAAACTCCCATAGATTTAAAAAGAGAATAACCACTGGGTTCTATTCCAGGAAACAGCCTGTGCCAATTGAATACCAGCGAGATATCATGTAAAATATCTCAGCTTGTGAAACCATCGAGAGAATATTCAAAGAAACAATTTCGCTGCATTTAGCACGTCTTAAAACGGCTTCTGTATTATTTTCATTTTTTAAAAATCAATTATGGAGATATATTTTGGGAAGCATTTCTCGTGTTTACTGTAAATCTTCGCGTTGAATAAATTCCACACAGAGCCAAAGAACTCTTGGAAAATAACACATTCCTCCAGAAACCAAAGATGGCGACATTTTTAGCAGGGGAAGATTTTTGAAAAGAATACTCGAAAACCCACACTGCGTACACGGTCGTCAAGGCAACGTATTTTGGTAGCTAATCATTACATGTCTTTTTAAGAAGGTGTAAAAACATTCAAAGTGTATGCTTTTGGCGATTATTTAAGCTGAGAAATTTGAAGATTGAATATATTAAGAACTGGAGGCGCTTGTTGTATAATGGTTATCGTCGTAGGAAATGAACACAGCGAACTGATTTCAAATCCTGGACTAGACTGTTTGAATTTCACATAGCGTTAATACCCTTCGGAAAGGCATGCGTCCAACTATTCTCTCCGTCTATGAGGAAATAGCAGGACAAACTGGGTTCTTTAACCTTGGTTAGGTAACCAGTTTAAAAGGAAATGGACCCAGCGAACGGAATTCAAATACTGGACGGGGCTGTTTGAATTTCACATAGCGCTAATACTCTTCGGAAAGTATGCTTCTAATTATATAAATAAATAATTTGGGTTCTGTTTTTTTCTGTGTCACCCTGTAAATCATGTCACTCAACTAGGAAATAACCATAATTTGGATTCTGTTTTTTCTGTGTCACTCTACTAGCAAATAACCAGACTTTGTCTTTCCCCGTGATCGAGAATGCAATACTCTCTGTTCTTTTGTTCATATGTGCATGTATTTTGATGCAATAATACAGAGGTGTCCAGGTGAGAGTGTAGCTGTATTTGTGTTGAAGAGTCGTAGTGTAGATGTATGTAGAAGTCGTATAGGAGCGGGAATAAAAACACAGAAAAACGAATGATAATACTGAAGAAGAAGAAGAAGAAGAAGAAGAAGAAGAAGAAGAAGAAGAAGAAGAAGAAGAAGAAGAAGAAGAAGAAGAAGAAGAAGAAGAAGAAGAAGAAGAAGAAGAAGAAGAAAAGAAGAAGAAGAAGAAGAAGAAGAAGAAGAAGAAGAAGAAGAAGAAGAAGAAGAAGAAGAAGAAGAAGAAGAAGAAGAAGAAGAAGAAGAAAAAGAAGAAGAAGAAGAAGAAGAAGAGAAGAAGAAGAAGAAGAAGAAGAAGAAGAAGAAGAAGAAGAAGAAGAAGAGAAGAAGAAGAAGAAGAAGAAGAAGAAGAAGAAGAAGAAGAAGAAGAAGAAGAAAGAAGAAGAAGAAGAAGAAGAAGAAGAAGAAGAAAAAGAAGAAGAAGAAAAGAAGAATAAAAGAAGAAGAAGAAAGAAGAAGAAGAAGAAGAAGAAGAAGAAGGAAAGAGAAAGAAAAAGAAAAAAAAACGGAAATAAAGAAGGAAATGATGATGGACTACTGTGAGTTAGGGATGCGCATTTCTTCCTTTGAACGTGGAAAATGGATGGTTGATCTTTAAAATCACAATTCAAAAACATGACCTTTTTTTTTTTTTCTAAATTTGAGCCCCACCTTCAAACAACAAATTGAACTAGGAAAACGTTTCTGCCAACGACTGACTCAGAGGAAAGAAAAATCGATAGATTTTCTGCGTTCAAGAAAAACATCCAATGTATAACGAACACATTTATCCCCAGACAGAATAATGTTTATGCAGTGGATTCTGTTTTCAGAGAAGAAACAAAATTAAAATACTACAATACAGCTATTGGTTTGACGCAGAAGTTGACAGAATCTGTGGTTATTTCCTATAAGTCTAACATGATCAAAGGGGAACCACTCTTGACTGATAAATTATTTGTTTATTTTCCCATTAAACTAACCCTAAACCCTAACCCTAAACCCTAAACCTAACCCGTCTTCTTTTTTCCTAGTAGATCAATAAATAAATAAATAATTTATCAGTCGAGAGTGGTTCCCCTTCATTCATGTTAGATCTATAAGAAATAACCCAATCTTTTTCAAACTCAATCTTTTAAAACTCAATACATTTTTTTAAATTCATTTTTTCTATTTAACAAATAGATGGGTCCCTAATAGATAATTACCACTCCGGATCAGAGTGAACTTGGGAGACGGGATTAGATGAGTGTATTATATGAATTTTTTTGTGAGTTTTAAAAGATTTTTAAAAAAAGATAGGGTTTTTTTCTATAAGTCTAACATGATCAAAGGGGAACCACTGTTTGACTGATAAATTATTTATTTATTTATTGATCTAATAGGAAAAAAAAAGACGGGTTAGGGTTAGGGTTAGGGTTTAGTGTTAGGATTAGGTTTAGGGTTACGGTTAAGGTTAGTTTAATGTGAAAATAAATAAATAATTTATCAGTCAAGAGTGGTTCCCCTTTGATCATGTTAGAATTATAGGAAATAACCGAATTTTTTTTTCATCCCAGAGTTTATTTATATCAGTTCGTCACATCCTTATTTATTCAGAAAATATTTAATCTTAATGAAATAACTAGCAGGACCTGCGAATATGCCCATCGTTGAGGTAGCCTAAAGTCGGTATTAGCCAGACAGCGAAGGAGTTAATCCCAAAATAAAAAAATATATATATACATATATATATATACATACATTCTCGTCAAATAAAAGCAAATAAATAAATAAGCAAATAAATAAACATACAAACACACACACACGCGCACGCGCGCTCACATACACACACGGACACACATAGACGTGAAATGAAAGCGATTATCTACTCACATTTTCATACACGCTCTATTTCTCTCTCCCTCTGTCTCTTTGTCTGTCTGTCTGTCTGTCTGTCTGTCTTTCTCTGTCTTTCTCTCTCTCTCTCTACACACACACACACACACACACACACACACACACTCACACACACATACTCACAGACACACGCCACGTAAGAGAATGTTCAATGCCATCTTCAAAACCGTCTATCTCTAACGTTCATAATTTTCAAACAATCCTTTAATCAACAAAAGCCCTGAAGAAGATCTACTAAACAGATTGAAACACTGCAGCGGTGGCTGAATAAATATCACTCATTTTATTTCAAGCAGTGTTTTTTCAAGTTTTTCACTCTATTACATACGCTCAGATTCACTTCCATTTTTCTCTTCACACACACACACACACACACACACACACATATATATATATATATATATATATATATATATATATATATATATATATGAGTTTACTTGGATGTTTTTGAAACAAATAGATTGATTTTTTTTGTCTTCTTCCACCCATTATCTTCACAGGATTTTCTTCTGTTATTTGCTTCGGCAATTTTATTAAGAAACGAAAAATAAATAAGATAAGATAATAACAATTTTATCACGAAACAAAAGAGAAATATTAACAATAAATAATATAGATGAAATAAAAACAAAATTATAAAAGATAGTGAATAAGGGAAAAAAACAACAAAAAAAACGAAAAAGCTGGGGAAAATTTATCTGGATTTTTGAATTTTTGAGATGAGGCTTGATAATTGGACACATGACGTAATAGATATAGGCGTTGTTAATATGTTATATACTCCCTTCTCGTCGGGTATGTAAACACGAATGTTCTTGTTTGATAGATAGATAGATAGATAGATAGTGAGAGAGAGAGAGAGAGAGAGAGAGAGAGAGAGAGAGGACAAACATAGAGAGAGAGAGAGAGAGTGAGAGACAGATAGATAGAGTCGGGTACTTACTTGCTGTTACTTTCAACACGTGAGAACAAGTCTGTCCTGCGAGCCATTTAGGTTGAAAACTGACTTAAATAAGTCTCACGTGACTCGCACGATTCTCGCCTATGGGGTCAGTTGGGGCCATAAACTGTTACTGGTATTTTTCAATCCCCTTAGAATTCTCGCTAGAGTCGGTTCACTTACTTGCTGTTACTTTCTATTTTCTTTCTTTCGGCCATCTGTGATCGTCTAGAGCAGTTTCTTCTTGTTCCTTCTTTTCTTCTTGTTGCTTCTTTTCTTGAGGGCTAGTTAATTTAAAGTCAGGTAATTAACTAACAAGACTTTGTTTGTCTTTGATCAAAGCTTTATTGCCCATTTTCATTCACCGTGGGGCTGAGCCAAACTCCACAGAACAAGTCGGACATGCGAACCATTTCGGTTGAAAACTGACTTAACTAAGTCTCATGTGACTCGCGAGATTCTCGCCTCTGGGGTCAGTTGGGGCCCTTAACCGATACTGGTATTTTTCCATACCCTTAGAATTCTCGCTACAGGGCGTGTCAAAACCCTATACCATACAATTATGCAACAAATACATTCCTAAGTGACAGTTATCTCTAGGCTGCAGGTTCCATCCTGGTCGATGGCGTCAGTAACATAGAATAATTAACACAGCTTAACACTTGTATACAATCATAGTTAACGGAATGAGAACAGTCTACCCCAATGGATTGAAGTTCCGTAAAGGCGCCCAGGTTCAAAGAGAAGGTTTCCAAATTCGGGGTGGGGATTCCTGAGTTTGAGAAGGTCCCCGAACCCAATCAGAAATACCTTGATTAACCTTCTTAACCACACAGATCCCTGTGAAAATTCGACCTTCAGAGTAAATCCTTATTTCGAACATTTAAAAAATTCTCCGCTTTTCAAACGAATTTCATTTTTTAAAAAATAAGGATTTACGAATTTCATTTTTTTTTAAATTTACTCTGATGAAGGTCGAATTTTCTTTGTGTGCAGAACATTTCTAACATTTTTTCTGTCATTATTATTATTATTATTATTCAATTTCATTTGGTTATTTAAAAATAATAATAGTTTGAATAATGTACACATGGATAAACTCCTGACCGAAACACGTGTAAGTAAAATTGATTAAAATATCCTATTTTATTCATTCTATCTATTCTTTCCTTTATTTCTCTTTTCAACATACCGTCGGATTCACTTGCATTTTCATGTTATATATATATATATATATATATATATATATATATATATAGGATGAGGAAATCAATCCGACAATATGCGAAGAAAATGTTTTCAAAAAATATAACAGACACAGGATGTTACGATCAGAGGATCATTTTTTTTATATGTCTATACTTAATTTTTTCGGTTTTAAACCATCATCAGGACAATGCATTTTTCAACATACCGTCGGATTCACTTCCATTTTCATTTTACACACACACACACACACACACACACACACACACACACATATATATATATATATATATATATATATATACCCATCTGATATACCGATAAAGAAGCATACGTGGACTCCATAACAACATCAATGACTAGATGGGGTTATACTAAAATACTGATTAGTGAAGTGTACGTGAATAGAAGTTAATATTGTTTGGGGGTTTAAAAGTAAAATTACAAAGACTTAGTGGGAGGACACCATTTATAGCAAGAGACCTGACTCAACAGATGGTTTTGTCGGCAACAACAGCAGCAACGACAGCAGCAGCGAGGGGAGAGTCGTCCGCCAAATTAGGAATCGACTAAGTGAAAAGAATTGTTTGCTGCGACGGTACCATTGAGTCAAAGACGTGATTGGTGCGGCAATGAGGTATTGATTCCTTGCAAGGAATATTGGATGCACAGAGAGAGAGAGAGAGAGAGAGAGAGAGAGAGAGAGAGGAGAGAGAGAGAGAGAGAGAGAGAGAGAAAGAGAAGAGAGAGAGAGAGAGAGAAAGAGAGAGAGAGAGAGAGAGACAAGGAAAGAGCGAAAGAGTGAGAGAGACAAGAAGAAAAAGAGAGAGAGAAAGAAAGAGAGAAAGAAAGAGAGAGAGAGAGATAGATAGTAAGAGAAAGAAAGAAAGAGAGAGAAGGTGAAAGAGATAGAGAGAAATATACAGAGAGAAAAGGAAAGAGAGAAAGAGTGAAAGAGAGAGAAAAAGAAAGAGAGAAAGAAAGAAGAAGAGAGAGAGAGAGAGAGAGAGAGAGAGAGAAATGGTTGAACAAGGAACGTGATTTTTTTCAATCTTTTTTTTTCAAACTGTCATCGCCAAAGACACAGAACATTTTTTTATACATTTATAGGGGGGGGTAAGAAATTCAATTTGGAAGACAATTTAGTTCAAGCAAGACAATTGGAAAAAAAGGTAAGCGTGACCTTTGTCCTTTCTGTCTTCTATGCCCGAACATAGTTACTTTATTCAGCTACAGCATGACAAATGACTTACAGCCAAGAGACACAAAAAAACACTAGTGTCCACTGGATCATTGAAGTTAAGCACTAATGACACTGTTCAATAGTTGTATGGGTAACCATTTGTTAAGTTTTTATGGGCCACCCTTTGGCCTTCAAGCAAGGGCGTTTGTCCAGCAGAAATCCTTTGGTAATCCTCTCGGGTAAAGAATCCTAAGTTTCTTCGTCAATGGTCACAACTATACTGAGAAAGAATCAGTGTTTAAGTAGTGTATCAGCCAAGCAGCATGGCCAGTGATTGTCTAAGGAATAGACCACATGACCTGGCTAGTCTATAAATCCAGGTGGGGAATTAGAGCACACCTTATATCATAAAAAAATCCATGACCACTAAGTAGGTACTATAAGTAACCCGAAACATGTTTATCAAAATAAGCAAAACTTATATCATTATCATCATCATCATCATCATCATGTTGCACTGACAGCACGGATACACTTGACTCTCTCACGCCAACAGTCCATAACGGTCATCACCCTGAGTAGGTCCTCCGCACAGCATCCGAAATCCGCACAGCTGATTGATGTAAGTTTTTGCTGATCAGCCTACATGTGTAGATGGCCCGGAGAGAGAAATCGGTCGAACAAGGAACGTGATTTTTAAAGTTTTTTTTTAAACCGTCATCGTCAAAGAAGACACAGAACATTTTTTTATACATTCAGCAATATATATTTACCAAACACCTCCACACAAGCAGGATGTGACACAAGGTCGATTTCTTAAGTGAAATTTAACAGGTTTGAATTCAGAGTTTTGCTTCTAGACAGCTTACCAAGCCAAGGTTAAAGAGCCTACTCTTCCCATACTATTTGCCCATAGCTGGAGGGATAGTAGTTGGATTCATACCTTTCCCAAGATTATTAGCGCTGTGTGAAATGCAAAAAGTCACGTCTAGGATTTGAGTTCATTTTCTTGCGACTCAAACTATTACAATAAGCATTTCCAATATTTTTACATTTATAAGAGAAGGGGAGGGGAGATATTCAATTTGTTAGGCAATTTGAGATAAAAATAAGTTTTGTCATATGTAAAATGAAGTCACTAGGATAGATAGATAGATAGATAGATAGATAGATGGATAGAAATATACTGATATAGATAGATATATGTAAATCGAAGTAAAATGAAGTCTACCAATTCCTCGTGATTTGAAATATTTGGAAATAAGATTGTATTAAATATTCAATAGAGAAGGGCCGGCTTAGCTCAGTCAGTAGAGCGTAACCTCAAGATTCAGGGATCGATACTAGCTCTCGCCAACTCAGCGTATGAGCAGCACAGGAATCTGTGTGGTTAAGAAGCTGATGGCAGACGTGCCTCTCCACCTCAGATGCAAAAAACTATCTCCTTGTTTTTAGGGGGATAGACTCCCTCTCTGTCTGGCTGATACCGACTTTAGGCCATTCTGACGACTGTACAAGTCATTGTTATTTCTTGTTTATTTTCTAAATCGAGACAAAGATGGTTTGGTTTGGTTTGGTTTGTTTTACGGCATATCAACCTCAGTAGGTCATTTAATGCCGATGAAGTTTTGAAATAATGTCATTCTTAATGGATACTCAATTATTTTTGATAAATACATTTTTCTATTTAACTCATAGATGGGAACAAAGATGTTTTGTTTGATATTTAAGGGCTTTGTGTATTAATGGTTTCGAATGATTTTCGCTCTAATTGCTGTGGGAGAAAAAGGAAAAAATAAACAATATATTTTTTTATCTGAAAAATTGATGCGTTTCACTGACACTTTCAGCAAGAATAAAGGAATATTGACACATAATCATTCAATTTGAACGGCTAAAATAAATTCTACATTGTTCGAAGAAAATTAAATATGGCAGCCCTTGTTTTTTTTTTTTTTGGGGGGGGCGGGCGGAGAAGGATATGCATGTACATTTAATTATCTCTCCCACACACACTTCAACACTCTCTCTCTCTCTCTCTCTCTCTCTCTCTCTTCTCTCTCTCTCTCTCTCTCTCTCTCTCTCGTCTCGTTTTATGTAGAAGCGTAAGTAAGATGATTTATGTTTTTCTATAATTTATGTGAACTCAATTATACTAATTTCTTGGATGAAAATTAGGTTTATGTGTTTCTCTTCTAATAAAACACAGTGCGACTTTATATAAAATGAGATACATTTTCCTCAATTCTTTGATGTATGTTCCTTAATATACAGGGTGATTGAAAAGTAACTCCCTATTTTAAACTATTATAATATTTTTATATGCAATTACATTTTTCTCAATTCTTTAATGTATGTTCCTTAATATACAGGCTGATTGAAAAGTAACTCCCTATTTTAAATTATTTATAATCTTTTTACATACAATTACATTTTTCTCAATTCTTTAATGTATGTTCCTTAATATACAGGCTGATTGGAAAGTAACTCCCTATTTTAAATTATTTATAATCTTTTTATATGCAGTTACATTTTTTTCAATTCTTTAATGTATGTTCCTTAATATACAGGCTGATTGGAAAGTAACTCCCTATTTTAAACTATTTATAATCTTTTTATATGCAGTTACATTTTTTTCAATTCTTTAATGTATGTTCCTTAATATACAGGGTGATTGAAAAGTAACTCCCGATTTTAAACTATTTATAATCTTTTACATACAATTACATTTTTCTCAATTCTTTAATGTATGTTCCTTAATATACAGGCTGATTGGAAAGTAACTCACTATTTTAAATTATTTATAATCTTTTTATATGCAGTTACATTTTTCTCAATTCTTTAATGTATGTTCCTTAATATACACAGTGATTGAAAAGTAACTCCCTATTTTAAACTATTTATAATATTATTATTTATTTATGTTAAGAAAGCAATTATAATGCGTATAAAAATAAAATACTGTTCAGTCTTATCGATTTCAAAGAAACCTTATCATCAGATACCTTTTTTCTGAAATGGACGCAGTCTGGTGCGGTTTTTGTTTTAGACGTTATAAACACGCGAGTTTTTATACAAGCAAGTTAAACGATAAATGGTGTAAGTTTTAAAACTTACACAATTTATCGTTTAATGTCCTTCTAGACAATAATATTATACTTTTTTATGTATTGAACTAATTGTAATAGCTCTTAAATAAACATATCAAACGTTGTAAAAAATAAATTATAATACTGTAGTATATCCACAGGTCCTTCTAATCAATATTATTATATTTTCTGCATTGAACTAACTGCAATAGCTCTTAAATAAACATACCAAACGGTGTAATAGTTAAATTATCATACTGTGGTATATCCACAGGTCACATCAGTTTAAAATACTCTCTTTGACATGAATATTTAATCTGTCTTTTAATTTTCTATATACCCTCTGGTTAGCTCAGTCGGTAAAGCGCCCGCCTAGAACATATGAGTAGCACATGGATCTTTGCGGAAAAGTAAGGAACTGAAGTTAGGTGTGACGCTCCACCTCAGACGCAAAATCAATCTCATTGGTCTTGCGCTAGTGAAAAGGGGATAGACTCCCTCGCTATATGGCTGATACTGACTTTAGGCCACCGATGACGACTATACACCCAGTATAAATTATTTAGATTCGTCATAGATTTATTGCCATTGTATGCAGGTTTAAAACATCTCTTTAGGCAAGATTTTATACAAAATGTCAAACGTTGCAATAATTAAATTATCATACTGTGGTATATTCACAGGTTCTGTTAGTTTATAATTCTTTCTTTAGCATATATATTCAACCTGTCGTTTTATTGTCTATACACCCTGTATAAATTTTATAGACTCGGCATAGATTTATGGCCATTGTATGCAGGTTTAAAACATCTCTTTAGGCAAGATTTTATACAAAATATCAAACGTTGCAATAATTAAATTATCATACTGTGGTATATTCACAGGTTCTGTTAGTTTAAAATTCTTTCTTTGGCATATATATTCAACCTGTCGTTTTATTGTCTATACACCCTGTATAAATTTTATAGACTCGGCATAGATTTATGGCCATTGTATGCAGGTTTAAAACATCTCTTTAGGCAAGATTTTATACAAAATATCAAACGTTGCAATAATTAAATTATCATACTGTGGTATATTCACAGGTTCTGTTAGTTTAAAATTCTTTCTTTGGCATATATATTCAACCTGTCGTTTTATTGTCTATACACCCTGTATAAATTTTATAGACTCGGCATAGATTTATGGCCGCTGTATGCAGGTTTAAAACAACTCTTTAGGCAAGATTTTATACAACATATCAAACGTTGCAATAATTAAATTATCATACTGTGGTATATTCACAGGTTCTGTTAGTTTAAAATTCTTTCTTTGGCATATATATTCAACCTGTCGTTTTATTGTCTATACACCCTGTATAAATTTTATAGACTCGGCATAGATTTATGGCCGCTGTATGCAGGTTTAAAACAACTCTTTAGGCAAGATTTTATACAACATATCAAACGTTGCAATAATTAAATTATCATACTGTGGTATATTCACAGGTTCTGTTAGTTTAAAATTCTTTCTTTAGCATATATATTCAACCTATCGTTTTATTGTCTATACACCCAGTATAAATTTTATAGACTCGGCATAGATTTATGGTCATTGTATGCAGATTAAAAACATCTCTTTAGGCAAGATTTTATACAAAATATCAAACGTTGCAATAATTCAATTATCATACTGTGGTATATTCACAGGTTCTGTTAGTTTAAAATTCTTTCTTTAGCATATATATTCAACCTGTCGTTTTATTGTCTATACACCCTGTATACATTTTATAGACAAGTTAGAGTTATGGCCACTGTGTGCAGGTTTTAATTTCAATTATTTCTTATGAGTGTCATCACCTCAACTAAATAATGTACCATTCCGTGTTTATTATAAAGAAAGTAAGGGAAGAAAAAGGACAGGCTACACAGAAAAAAATATAATAAGAAAGTGTTGTACCGGCCGTTCCTACAGTGGAGAATATACACCGGTTCTCACTATAAATAGTGAGACACCGAGTGAAAAGGTTGTACTGTTACTGTTTAACGGCAAGCTAGCCGTTCCTGTACCATTATTGTAAATACACTTGTCTTATTTTACCCTACCTCGACTTGACTTCTTTTTTACTGTTGGATTAACATCACAACAGAAAGAAAGAAAGAAGGAAAGGGAGTAGGTGGAAATAGAGAGATGGTGTGAGCGCTTGGAAGCGATAATACTAATCTATTTCAATCGAATATAATAAAAAGATGGAAAGAAAGAAAAAAGAGTTAGAGAGTTAAATCAAGATTATTATACTTTTATGTATTGAACTTATGCAATAGCTCTTAAATAAACATATCAAACGTTGTAATAATTAAATTACCATACTGTGGTATATCCACAGGTGCTTCTAATCAATTATATTCTAATTATTGTATTTTTATGCATTGAACTAAAAGCAAGAACTCTTAAATAAACATACCAAATGTTGTAATAGTTAAGTTATCATATTGTGGTATATCCACAGGTCCCGCCAGTTTAAAATACTTTATTTAACATAGATATTTAATACGTCTTTGCATTTTCTATACACCCTGTATGAACTTTATGGACTCGGCATATATTTATAGTCATTGTATGCAGGTTTAAAATGACTCTTTAGACAAGATTTTATACAAAATATCAAATGTTGCAATAATTAAATTATCATACTGTGGTATATCCACAGGTCCTGTTAGTTTAAAATTCTTTCTTTGTCATATATATTCAACCTGTCTTTTAATTTTTTTTATACACCCTGTATAAATTTTATAGATTCGGCATAGATTTGTGGCCATTTTATGCAGGTTTAAAATGACAAAATTTTATACAAAACAGAGAAGAGATATACTGACTTATTCACTTCAGATAACCTAATGTGATATTTTCTTAAGTCTTAAAATAGTTTTTAAATTCATGAAATTAAATCTTAGAGTATTTAAATGTTTGAATCTAAGATTTCGCATTTTCCGGAAGCCAACTAAATTGAAATTTATGCTTCAGTTTCTTTAAGTGGTTGGGAAAAATAAGTTAAAGATCAAGTCGAAAATAAAGTAGAGTGTTTGTGGCATTGGAACTTTGCCTTATTAGAAGTTCTCAAGTTTATAAATGTCTGTGTTCATATAGCCATAACATTTGATGAATTAGGTCTTCACTTTGGCGAAAGACTTTACACTGTTGTTGGTTTGTCAAAGAAACACGTGAACTTGACTAACGATCTTTGATTTGCTCAGCTTTATGAGAGCATTTAATAGATGCTTGGTGTGAACTTACGGTCAAGGAATAGAATCAACAGTAAACAAACATGTCTGAACTTTCTGGCCACAGTGGGAAGAGAGGTTAGCGCCAATCTCACTGACTGTCTGGGAAGGCCATTATTTCGATAGCCATTTTTGTGAGATAGCAAAGAAAAACAACAGGAAAAAAACACAAAATTCTTGAATGATACAACGCAACGTAAACAGTTTTATGGCTACAAATAACTATATATATATATATATATATATATATATATATATATATATATGAGAGAGAGAGAGAGAGAGAGAGAGAGAGAGAGAGAGAGAGAGAGAGAGAGGGGAATAGTCGGTGGAAGTTTAGAATAAAATAAGACGCAATTTCTTAAACTTTCTGTCACAACAGGGAAATTGAAGAAACGTTCAGATTATTCAATGCCTTTAAAATCTTCAAAATTAGAATCAAGAGATTCTTTAAAAATTGTTTTTAGATCAAATATAAGTATACTAGCTAAAGTAAACGTCTACGCTTAATTAGAGATCAAGCGTTGGATCACAGCTGGTCATTTTACAAAATCTATTTTAAACTAATTTTATTTCAAGGTAGGCAAATGTTGATTTAAAAATATATAAAACTCTAATGAGGCCTCATATTGCATATTGTACTTAGTCCTAAGTTTCAGTATCTAACCAAGGGAATTCAGATTAAAAAACTTAGAAGAGTGACAAAACTAAGAAGAGAAGTGTAACAGATTGCAGTTACATGGAGAGATTGGAGGGTATACAAAGAAGAGTGACAAAACTAATAAAATGGGTAAAAGATTACAGTTACAGGAAGTGATTAGTGGGCATACAAAGAAGAATGATAAGACTAATAAAAAGAGTAAAAAATGACAGTTACATGGAGAGATTGGAGCGTATACTAAGAAGAGTGTTAAAACTAATAAAAAGAGTAAAAGATTACAGTTACAGGGAGAAATTGGTAGATATATACAAAGTTGAGTGATAAAACTAATAAAAAGAGTAAAAACATTACAGTTACAGGGAGAGATTGGAGGGTATACAAAGAAGAATGATAAAACTAATAAAAAGAATAAAAGATTACAGTTACAGGGAGAGATTGGAGGGTATACAAAGAAGAGTGTCAAAACTAATAAAAAGAATAAAAGATTACAGTTACAGGGAGAGATTGGTAGATATATACAAAGAAGCATGATAAAACTAATAAAAAGAATAAAATATTACAGTTACAGGGAGAGATTGGAGGGTATACAAAGAAGAGTGATAAAACTAATAAAAAGAGTAAAAGATTACAGTTACAGGGAGAGATTGGAGTGTATATAAAGAAGAGTGTCAAAACTAATAAAAAGAATAAAATATTACAGTTACAGGGAGAGATTCGAGGGTATACAAAGAAGAGTGTCAAAACTAATAAAAAGAATAAAAGATTACAGTTACAGGGAGAGATTGGAGGGTATACAAAGAAGAGTGACAAAACTAATAAAAAGAGTAAAAAATTACAGTTACAGGGAGAGATTGGAGAGTTAAGTTAAAATGTAATAAGTGTATATATATATATATATATTAAACTCATTTCAAACAATGAAATATTAGTGGGGCATTTTTTTTAAAGATTTTAAGATTTCAATTGATATCTATCTCATATATATATATATATATATATATATATATATATATATATTCTTCGTGCGATTTCAAAAAAGTTCTTTATTTGAACATCTTGGAAATTCTCCGTATTTCAACCGATTTCATTTAAAACAATAAGGATTTGCTCAGCTTTGTATTCTAAAAATTTTATGTAGTTTTTTCTATTATTATTATTTTATTTTATTTTGTATCTAAAATAATAATAGATAGTATACATGTATGAATGGATAAACTCCTGGCCGAAACACGTGTCAGTAAAAAATAAAATAAATCCTATTTTATCCATTCAACATTTCCTTTCCTTTATTTTTCATTTCAACATACCGTCGGATTCACTTCCATTTTTACACACATATATTCTTTATATATATATATATATATATATATATATATATATAGTGAGTTTTGGTTCTGCGTATATCATCATCATCATGTCGCGCTGTTGGCACTGATATCCATGACAATCTCTCTCCATCCGTCCCTATCGCTCATCATTCTCGGGAGGTCCTCTATGCAGCATCCTGTATCCGCACAGAGCTGATCAATGTACGTTTTTGCTGGTAGGCCCACACTGGCTTGTCCATGTGCTGGCTTCCACAGGAGGACGTCGCTTATGAGTTCGTCCTTGCTTCTCCAGCAGTGTCCCGCGTGTCTTGTCCGTCTTACTCGTATGGCTTGGGTGATAAGTGGCAGGTGGCCGTACAGCTGCTTTCTCGTGGGGTGCTGTTTCCACGTCTTGTTCAGGATCACCCGCAGCATTATTTAGTATGAAGCATGGGGTGTGAAATATATGAGAAACTCAATTTGTGGGATGTTAAGTTTCGTTTTATTTCATTCTAATATTTCGGAGACTTAAATCTCCTTCTTCAGAGTAATGTAGACTAACTGTTTTGTGATGTTTCTTTTTTTTTTATATCTTTATACTTGAAATTGTAGTCATCCGGGGTATTTTGTCTGACTGTCAGTGACATAACATCTTATTATAATGGAGATTGTGTTTTTCTGTCTGTAACCGAAACTAAATCACTACTCAAGTCACAATTCCCTTAGTAATTGACGTCACATTCACCATGAATTTATCCTTATTTTAACCTCAATTATTAATAAAATTGTTTTACATTATTTATACTGTTAACCATATCTACATACTAATAACATGCAATTGTATTTATATATACAACAAAGTAGCGGTTTACAGTGTGAACGGGAAGGCTAATTTGCATATTGATATTAAAAATGTAATTTTAATAAACATATGCTTAGTATTATTGGTTTCTAACTGTTTGGTTTTATTTTAATGAATATAAGCAAAAATCTCTTCAATAAATCTTAAAAGAAATCCCTTAACAAGAAGAAATAACTGTAATATTATTATTTACTTCCTATTTTAACAGTTTAATTAGGAAAATTTACCAATGAAAGACGGGAGTAACGGAAAATGATGGAAGAGTTAGTTTCAAAGTTGTTCTATTTTTCAATCATACCCCCTCTGTTCAAAATCTGTTTATCTACATTCTTATTCAGCTTCATTAGCCTTTCTAATTTAATATGATATTTTATTATAAAATTTAACTAAAATACTTGCACCCGGAGGGTGCATATATTTGCTAGTATATATAAATATAATCTATACACACTGAGAATCAGACTCACCAGATATATCAACAAAGAAGCATGCGTGGATTACGCTTCCCACTCCAATGGTAGAGCACTGTTGGGGGGCATTAAATGAAATTTCACCGTTTGGCGTAAGCCGTTACTCACCTGTCCGCTGTTCACAGATTTGAGTACTCTGGTGATTGTAAAAACATATCTCCGTAAAGTATGTATCAATTAATTGTTTACCCCAGACTGACAGCCTCTGATGGCTGTAATGGTAAGGAACTTGGCAGACGAAAATTCTGTAGGGTTTTGATCCCGGCTAAAGGTAGCTGTTAAAAGTCAGGCCGCATTGATGAGAAGTAAACTTCGAAACACGTATCGGTAGATGACATATATATATATATATTTATAACATAAAGGTACACAGTATTAACCTACTCGAGTTTCACCATAAGCATCTTCAGGGTTAAATCTACTGGATTAATCAATATCAATGGCAGACGATTACACGTGTGTAATCGACTGCCATTAATCAATATCTTGATTAATCCAGTAGATTTAACCCTGAAGATGCGTATGGTGAAACTCGAGTAGGTTAATATCGTGTACCTTTATGTTAATAAATGTGCTCTACTAACGTATTGAGCACTTTATATTTGTTATATCGCTGCCTTATCATTGTGAAACTTGAATCAACTAACCACTGTGATCATTTTCACCGGTAAGTCACTTTTTCCACAAATACTATATATATATATATATATATATATATGTGTGTGTGTGTGTGTGGGTGTGTGTGTGGATGGGTGTGTTTTCAAACATTTTTCAATTATTTGTACAAAGGAACTATCAATAAATTACGTCAAAATCACAAGTACGCCACGTTCTTAAAAAGCACAAATAGAACACTTAAGATTTTTTTTAAAAATTGAAATTTCTTATGATTTTATTTCTTTTTTTTTAAACTACTAATGTTCGCCTTTTATTTTTGCATTTAAACGAACAGGCATAAAGAAATCGAAACAAAGAAAAATATTTTATTTTATTCTTAAACTTATCTTCATTTTTTCTACTGCATTGCTATTATTTTTTTCAAATTTAAAATGTTTTGTTTGTTTTGTTTTTTGTTTTTTAGCAGCTTATACAAAACTTGTGATCACTTTCTGCATCTATTTGCTGGTTTTTCTATTACACATAAAGCAGATATATGAATATAACTCGCACAATATCCGTCAGAAATGATAGATTTATTCCTAACATGAATACAGCAGTCATCTTAAGAAGGTGTAGCTTCCGTAACGGTTAGAGGATGGTTGAATGTTTTGTTTTAAAGCATATCTACCCTTTTCGATTTATTTACACCCAACTAGCAATCGCAAGATTCCGATTTCGATACTGGTCCCCGCCAGTTCAGTGGATGAATAGCACAGATTAGGTAATCTGATCTGTTTGGTAAAATGGAGAGATGACAGTAGGTGTAGTGCTCCACCTTAGCTAAAAACAATCTCCTTGGTCTAGTGCTAGCAGAAAGGAGACTCACTCACTGTCCGGCTGATAGACAATAGGCGACCCCGCCAACTTTACTTTTGATAAATCACTATTTACAGTATTAACTATTGCTTACAGTACCTGCTGTTGCTTAAGTGTTCACCGACTTAAGTATTGAACAGGCTTACCGCTGCTTAACGTTGGTGATATATCGGTAACCGGTGCTTTCACTGTAATCAGTTAAAAAGATTCATGCATTTTTTTCAAGATGATAACGGTTGTGCCATGAAGGAATTACAAGTATTAATATATAGATGTGGTTTGTAATAGCACTAGAAATCCGACTCTTGGCTGCGTTTCTGTTGTACGTCAAGAGGAGTGGGGGACACTAATTAATCGCTGTGAATAAGTCTGATGTTTCATCAATATTTCTTAAGTAATAAGTAAAATAGCTCTTAAGTAAACATATGAAACGTTGTAATAATTACATTATCATACTGTGGTACAATTAAGGAATACGAGTATTAATATATAGATTCAGCTTGCTCTAACGCCAAAAGTCTGTCTCCTGGTCGCGTTTCTATTGTATGTCAAGAGGAGCAGGGGGACACTATTTAATCGCTGTATATAAGAGTGACGTTTCATTAACATTTCTTGTGTCAAATTCTTGTATCGCGTATGGAAATAAACAAATGCTCATTTTAAACCAGATGGGGGTCGCAAGATGATAACGGTCGTACTTTTAAGGAACACGGGTATAAATGTATAGATAGTTATCGGGGCGGCCTAATGTCGGTATCAGCCAATCAGCGAGGGAGTCTAGCCCTTTTTCACTAGCACTAGACCAAGGAGATTGTTTTTACAAGAAGAAGAAGAAGAAGAAGAAGAAGAAGAAGAAGAAGAAGAAGAAGAAGAAGAAGAACTGGGAGAACAAGTTAGTAAAGAAAATTACTCACAGGCCTCGTAGGGAACAGACGCTTAATATCTATTTCCTCACACGTGATCTTATGAAGCCTTGAGTAAAATAAAGGCGTCGAAAACAAAACTAATGGTTTGTGTTCATTTATAAGAACAAAAAGTGGACAGAGATTAAGATAAACCCAAGACAAACCCAAGACCAGAGGAATCAGGCCAGCATAGAAGATATGATAAAGAAGATATATTAATAACTAGAAGCGGCTACCCAGCGGCGCCTGGGTAGAGGGGGATTTATTTTACGTTAGTATGTGTGATAGGGGACAAGTGACCGTACTTTTTTTTTCGGGTGTTGTTTGAACAAAAAAGTTAATATTTAATAACCTTTTTGCACATACTAATTTTCAAGTATTCCTATTAAATGATTTTCGGCAATTATAATTATGAACATGACTTGCTATATAGCGACGGAAATCCGTCTCCTGGCTGCATTCTGTTGTACTTTAAGAGGAGTGGCTGAAACTAATTAATCATTGTAGATTTCTTAAGTACTAAGTAACATAGCTCTTAAGTATTTGAGATACTTTTGTGCTATTAAACAGCACTGCGTGGCTTCGTCAGTTATGTTATTATTAACTGGTTTATTGTAGGGTTTCGGTTCTTTCAACATAATACACCATCGAAGTTGGACACCACAGGAGATGATCAAACTCTAGAGCGCCACCCGTATTGTTCAACGCTAGCAGATAAACAGGCTATAGATAGAGTTCTACGAACGCAGGCCTCGGCTTCTGTACTTCTAGTTGGCTAACGCTGAAGCACTTCAGCGTTCAGAGTAGCTGTTAAAAAGTAAACATGTGAAACCTTGTAATAATTAATTTATCATACTGTGGTACAGTTAATTAACACGAATATTAATATATTGATCCAGCTCTCTCTAGTGCCAGAACAAATCCGTCTCCTGTCTGCGTTTCAGTTGCACATCAAGAGGAGTGGGGGACAGTATTAATTAATTGCTATAGATAAGAGTGACGTTCCATTAAAAATTTCTTGTGTCAAATTCTGTTATCACGTATGGAAATAAACCAAAATGCCCAACGCGAATAGAGAACCTGACATAGACACGGAACATGTCACAGAGCATAATGTCGATTTCCATCACTTAAAATGGCAACAAGCATCTTTGATCACGTGACTCTGACAGCGTCAAATATTGAATGAACAGATCAATAACCGACACAACGCTTCTACTCCATTTAAGCAGAAAGGAATAGATCACCAATAAAATGTCAGTTTCATAGTTCATATATATATATATATATATATATATATATATAATATATATATATATATATATATAATATGAACTATGAAACTGACATTTTATTGGTGATCTATTCCTTTCATATATTATATATATATTATATATATATAATATATATATATTAGCAAATATATGCACCCTCCGGGTGCAAGTATTTAAGTTTTAATGTAATGAAATATCGTATTAAATTAGAAAGTCTAATAAGAATGCAGATAAAAAGAAATAGAGTGAGGGTATAATAGAAAAATAGAAATGAAAATTACTCTTCCATCACTGCCGTCTTTCATTGCTGAATTTTACTTAGTTAACTATTTAGTTAAATTAGGAAATAAAGAATAAAATTACACTTATTTTTTCTTGTTAATGGATTTCATTTAAGATTCATTGAAGAGATTTTTGCTTATATTCATTAAAATAAAACCAAACAGTTAGAAATCAATAATACTAAGCACATATTTAATAAAATCACATTTTTAATATCAATATGCAAATTAGCCTTCCCGTTCACACTGCAAACCGCTATTTTGTTGTATATATAAATACAATTGCATGTTATTAGTACGTAGATATGGACAACACTAATAAAAAGGTGAAGCAATTTTATTAATAATTGAGGTTTAAATATAAATAAAATCATGAAGAATGTGATGTAAATAACTATGTTAATTGTGACTCGATTAGTAATATAGTTTCGGTTACAGACAGAAAAACGCACAATCTCCATTATAATAAGATGTGTGTGTGTGTGTGATATTGATATATATTACAAGTACACGTCTAAGCAGGATAAAGGGTTAAAACTTGGATGGCAAACATGGCAAGACTAATGGATATATATATATATATATATATATATATATATATTAGGAGTAACGGATTGAGTAAATCCGACAAAATGCGATTGAAAATAGAGGAAAATATGGATAAAAGCAAAACAAATAAATTCAAATGATATTACGCCTCGATATGTTAAGAAGCTTTATATATACATATATAAGTATATAATATCTTTATATACACATATATAAGTATATAATATCACTTATTGCGATATTACATTTTAAAACGGTACAATATAGATATATCAATACTCGTGATCCTTAATCTTCCGACCATTATCATGTTGCAACAACCTCTGGTTATATATATATATAATATATATATATATATATATATATATATATATATATAACACATCGCATGTGTATTTACTTCTCATATATATATATATATATATATATATATATATATATATATTGAATTTTTGATTTTTGATAGAGGAATTATATATATAATTGATCATTTTGAATCATATTACCACGACCAGACTACTCGGCAAACACCATTTGCGACATCCGGAGCACTGGACCGCTGTTTCGACCTCCTTTGGTCTCATCAGCAGTGCATACCACAATCTCCGCCACTAGAGATTGAACCAGTGGACCACAGCGTGAAGAGCGGGGACTTAACACACTGGGCCACCAGCCCATGTCACAAACGGAGAATGCCAAATCATCTAGTCAATGGTAACATTAATTCAAATGCGCAGTCACTTAACCTATATTGCCATGTGTCCTAACAAAGGATTACAGAGGGCAAGGGCACCTCTAGGACAACGACTTCCCAATTCGGGGCCTGCATCCACAGAACGAAACCTAATGGGCAAAGGGTATATTTTGATTTTTGATAGAGGAATTATATATATAATTGATAATTTTGAACCATATTACCATCTCAATGGTTCAATCTCTAGTGGCGGAGATTGTGGTATGCACTGATGATGAGACCAAAGGAGGTCGAAACAGCTGTCCAGTGCTCCGGATGTCGCAAATGGTGTTTGCCGAGTTGTCTGGTCGTGGTAATATGATTCAAAATTATCAATTATATATATATATATTTGTGTGTGTGTCTGTGTCTGTGTATGTGTATGTGCGTGTGTATGTGTATGTATATATATATATCCAGTCACTTATTGCGTCATTACATTTTGAAACGGTACGCTATTAACTATAGCAGAACGTTAAGATGTGTTCAAAAACCGAAACGTTAAAAGTTCCTGTATCCTCATTTAATAATGAATGCATCTTCTGAATAATTTTTTTACATAAAACAAATAAAATAAATGAAACGCATTAGACGAAATAAAGTAACATATCACATAATTAATACAATACTAGAGAAAATTAATAGAATATTAGATAAAATTAATAGAATCCTAGGAAAATTAATAGAATATTAGAGAAAATTAATAGAATCCTAGGAAAATTAATAGAATATTAGAGAAAATTATTAGAATATTAGAGAAAATTAATAGAATACTAGAGAAAATTAATAGAATACAAGGAGAATTAATAGAATACTAGAGAAAATTAATTGAATACTAGGAAAAGTAATAGAATATTACGAAAATTAATTGAATACTATAGAAAAGTAATAAAATATTAGAGAAAATTAATAGAATACTAGGAAAATTAATAGAATACTAAAGAAAATTAATAGAATACTAAAGAAAATTAATAGAATACTAGAGAAAAGTAATAGAATACTAGAGAAAATTCATACAATACTAAAGAAAATTGATAAAATACTAGAGAAAATTAATTGAATACTCGGGAAAATTAATAGAATATTAGAGAAAATTCATACAATACTAGAGAAAATTAATAGAATACTAGATTAGAACGTCATTTTTAAAATCCCACACAAAGTAAACTAACCTTCCCATCATGCCCTCAAAACTTAATCACTTTTGATGCTACATTACAATATACAACAGTGTGTGTTGACATCCTTCCGTCTGCTAAAGACGATGGCGTAGTGTCCAAATTTCTATTCAATTATTATTATCTGCATCTGCGTGAGTGGCTGAACAGAGAAATTTTTTAATGGCAAACTCTAGTGCAGTGATTGTAAACAAACAGTGATGCTTGCTGGAGTTGCTGTTGTCTCTCCTTCCTTCTGGCTCTCTTTTCTGTGGCGGCTAATTTCTTCTCTTTTTCACTCCTTTTCGTTCCTTGTTTAACGAGAAGGCGCCAAGCTTCTCGATTTTCTGCACAAGCCTCCCATATGTTGCTGTTGATGTGTCATGTCTCCATGTCCTTGCAGACGTTTTAAAAGCGCAGGTGTGGTCTCCCTGCCTTTACTAATTCGCCATACAGTAGGGTTTTGGGGATGCGACCTTTGTACATAATGACCGTCTTCCTCGAAATTCTCTACGTGTGTGTACGTCATACATTTTCTTTCTTTTTCTTTTGGAAGTCCATCGCAGACGACGATGACGTCACTCCGTTTCTTCGGTTCCTACCAAGTCATACACACACGCAGAGAATGTCAACGAACAGTCATACAACAGAATGGACAGAACCTAACAGCAAGCTAAGAGCTCCAGACCTTCAGAAATCTTCTGACGCAGAGATCTTTATCTCGAAATATTAATAATAAATAAAAGGTAAACAAACAACATCATAGTTACCTCATTTTTCTTTACACCTGCATTGTGATAGATTCGTTTGTATCTCTATGTGTAATCTATTAATAATGGAGATTCGGTTCCGGTTTTTGTCTGTAACAAAAATTACGTCACTGCTTACGTCACATTACCCAAAATCGTCATAACATAGAATAAATACACTCAAAATTTCAACATGCAACATTAGACAGTGCTAATTTTTTTAAAACAAGTTTTAACAAATATATGACTGGTATTATATATCTATATATAGTTTATTTTATTTTAATACATATTTTAAAGTTTACATTTCAAATTGTTTTATTTTTTAATCCTTTAATAAATTTGATGATTTTACTTACTTAGGGTAGAAACTCGTTGACATTGAATTTTTTACTCCCACCTCTCAGGCAATATGTTTCAAAAATCTATCTTTACATCGCCCGGAGGGTGTTTTTTATTTTGTACTAGTATAAATAATGGAACACTTTTCTCTTTTATTCCGAATTAGAATTATTGGACCATATGACATTTAGGCACCCATTTTTAAACTCGATTCAGAAGGACGTATTTTTTGTTTACACCGTCAATATCCTGTTGTTTTTAACAGACGATTTTTAGAGTTTTTTTTAATTATAAAAATAACCTCTAACCCTAACCCCTAACAAGCAACCGGATATTGACGGTGTAAATGGAAAAACATGTCCTTTCTGAATCGTGATCAAACAGTGGTGCCTAAAGGTCATATAGTCCGTATTATTTTTCAATTTATTCTTCTATTGATCGAATTATATTGTATCCACATTTCTGTTTTTAGATTCATCTACTTTTTTCTATTTCCCTTTTTTAATCATTCGAACTTTCCGTTCATTTCTGTCTGGCTATTATTGGAACAGAGAGAAATAATTCACACACGCTTAAATCATGTTTATCACCTAAGACAAGCAAAATAAAAAAAACGCCCTCTGGGCGACGTAAAATGAATATTTTTCACACACATTTCTCTGCTGAATACTTTAGTATAAAAATTTGTTTTGGACGAACATACATCGTCGGCCATCATTATTCGTATTGATTTATAAAACAAAATGGAGTATCTATTAAGACTAAATTTATTTCAAAATAAAAAAACGCCCTCTGGGCGACGTAAAATGAATATTGCCTGAGGGGATGGGAGTTGAAAATTTAATATCAGAGAGCTTGTATCATAAGTAAAGTAAAATCATCAAATTTATTAAAGGAGTAAAAAATAATTAAAAGAATTGAAATGGAAACTTAGTTCTGATAATATGCAAATTAATCTTTCAAATTAATCTCTTAGGAATTAGACACACTAGCAAAATAAAAAAACGCCCTCTGGGCGACGAAAAATGAATATTGCCTGCGGGGATGGGAATTGAAAATTTAATATCAGAGAGTTTGTATCATAAGTAAAGTAAAATCATCAAATTTATTAAAGGAGTAAAAAAAAAAATTTTTTTAATTGAAATGGAAACTTAGTTCTGATAACTTTAAATATATATTAAAATAAAACAAACTATATATAGATAGATAATACCAGGCATGTATTTATTAAAACTTGTTTAAAAAACCAATGAGGACTGTCTAACATTGCATGCTCAAATTTTGTGTGTATTTATTCTGTTATGATGATTTTAGTTAGTGTGACGTAAGCAGTCACGTAGTTTTTGTTACAGACAAAAACCGGAAGCGAATCTCCATTATTAATATATTTACGGTTTTATTTGTAGCCTCTTTAAGAATACACTACTAATAAATAGTCGATAAGTTAAA
This sequence comes from Doryteuthis pealeii, assembly GCA_023376005.1. Classification (NCBI taxonomy): domain Eukaryota; kingdom Metazoa; phylum Mollusca; class Cephalopoda; order Myopsida; family Loliginidae; genus Doryteuthis; species Doryteuthis pealeii. Next base: position 7,143,211 of record CM042174.1, read on the forward strand.
GGAAACCTATCGTATATATGTTGTAGCGCTCGAGTGTAATGGTTATCGTCATAGGCAATGGACTTGGCGAACAGAGTTCAAATCCTGGACGAGGCTAGTTGCAGTTCACATAGCAATTCACATACAATTAGAAAATGTATAGACCCAACTACCATTCCTTGATTGGGCCAGTTTAGCTCAGTCGCTAGAACACTTGCCTAGGCATCACAAGGTTCCTGGTTCGATACCGGCCCTCGCCAACTCTATAGAGTGTGGAGTACTCCTTTATTGCTATAACTCCTATGTCTGCTCTGGCTCAGAGTGGTAGTATCTGTTAGTGTCCCATTTAGGATTCAAATATATATTTACCAACCCCTCCACACGAGCAGGATGCGACACAAGGTCAATGTCTTAAGCGGAGTTTAACAGGTTTGAATTCAGATTTGTCCTTCTCTAAGACTGGTTATCTTGCCATGGTTAAAGAGCAAAGTCTGTCCTGCTATTTACCCAAGCTGGAGGAGAATTAAATTCATACCTTTCCAAAGGGTATTAGCGCCATGTAAAATGCAAACAGCTTCGTCCAGGATTTGAACTCTGGTCGACGAGTCCATTTTCTATGACTCTAACCCTTACATCATGGCGCCTCCATAGCCTTTAGGGGTCAGAGAGATATGTTTGGAAGTTAATACAAATTATTTCGACCAGATTATTGACATATGAAGTCAATGATAAATCTTTGTGATAAAAACGAGGAAAACAGTCCGAAAAATCTAAATAACACGATACTAAACTAGTTCACTAGTTCACTTCTATCGCACTGTCGTGGGGCGTTAGAATACACCGTCGGTACCTCTGTAGAGGGATAAGACTTCCCCAATGGGCCACCTGTTGGCCGTGGGTGACGACATGTGAATGCTTAAGGATGGAACTTAGATGGCTGAGCAGTCCATGAGATGCTACGCTCCACCTTGGCCCTTACTTAGACGAGGAACGGGTGGGGTCGGAGAGGCCCCTTACTATCAATCAGCTTGGTCACATCAAGCCCTAGCACCTATATGATTGCCCCAACCCTATTGCTCTTATGGCAAGCCCCAACCCTTTTTTATCATACTAGAAGGCGGTGGCTGGAGGGTCTTCCTGTCTTTGGGAATGACGTTAAACTTTATCTGATTGTGCGGTTCTAATTCTAGAGGTCTGGAGAATACGGAGCACCACTTCCAACACCATTGCTTTCCTGTCCACCTCTGACCCGGAGTGGTAGTACTTGTTATGGAGCCATCTATGGTTTAATAGAAAATGTGTTTATTAAAAAAAATGAGTATCTATTAAGATTAAATTTTATCTCAAAAATTATCGCATTAAATGACCCACTCAGGTTGATATGCCGTAAAACAAAAAACAAACACACTCACACACCACATACACACACACACACACACACACACACACACACATTTCTCTGCTGAAGACTTTAGTATCAAAATTTGTTTTGGACGAACATACATCGTTCCCATCATTATTCGTAAATTAATCTATTTAAAAAAAAATGAAGTATCTATTAGACTGAATTTTTTTAAAAGATTATCGGCATTAAATGACCCACTGAGGTTTATATGCCGTAAAAACAAACAAAACACACACACGCACACACACACGCGCACACAACACATTTCTCTGCTGAATACTTTAGTATCAAAATTTGTTTGGACGAAACATACATCGTCGGCCATCATTATTCGTATTGATTTATAAAACAAAATGGAGTATCTATTAAGACTAAATTTATTTCAAAAATGTATCGGCATTAAATGACCCACTTAGGTTGATATGCCGTAAAACAAACCCACACACACACAAACACAAACACACACACACACACACTTCTATGCTGAAGACTTTAGTATCAAAATTTATTTTGGACGAACATGCATCGTCGTCCATAACGATGGATTGATTTATCTAAAAAATTGAGTATCTATTAAGACTGAATTTATTTTAAAAGATTATCGGCATTAAATGACCCACTGAGGTTGATATGCCGTAAAACAAAACAAAACACATACACACACACTTCTACGCTGAAGACTTTAGTCTGGCTTCATATTTTAAATTCCTTTCTCAGTTTTAGTATCAAAATTTGTTTTGGACGAAACATACATCATTATTCGTATTGATTTTATCTTAGTATTCTCTTTTAGCTTTCCGCTTGGTCGCCATCTGCCAGCTCGACGCATGCGCAGTCACGTGACGACTGGCATATTTCCGCTCCAAATAGCCGTACGTCCAATACGTCCGGTTTTAATATAATTGTCGTGCGATTCCATTACCAGCTGGCAAGGATTTGATGCTATTTAATTAGTCGATAATTAAGTCAACGTAAGTCTCAAACAGTGAGATAACTGAATGTGTCTCTTCATAGATGATAATGTAATATTTTGTGATTACCGGGATTTGTGATGACAATTATATCCTTATCGGTCATTAGGTAAACTCAATAGTTTAGTCTTTCATTGGAGGTCAGGTGATAGCAAGTCATGATAATATAAAAAATCCGGGGAGATACCAGCTGGTGTTCTTAAGATGCATTGAGTTATCTAAAGGAGAGTAACCCAACACAGAACATTCGCTAGGAAAATAACAAACAAGTCAATTATTAATATATAACATTTAATTCAACACTTACTGCATTCTAAGTAAAAGTAAAGTCGACGGGGCTGTCTAAAGTCGGTATCAGCCAGTCAGCGAGGGAGTCTATCTCCTTTTCAATAGTGCTAGACAAGGAGATTGTTTTAGCATCTGAGGTGGAACGCCACACCTACCATCAGCTCCTTACTTTACCGCACAGATTCCTGTGCTACTCATACGCTGAGTTGGCGAGGACCGGTATCGAACTAGGAACCTTGTGGTTTCTAGCCGAACGCTCTACCGACTGAGCTAAACCGGCCCCTGCATTCTACTGACATTGTATTATATATATATTCCAACCCCTCCGTACGAGCAGGATGTGACACAAGGTCAATTTCTTAAGCGGAGTTCAACAGGTTTGAATTCAGTGTTTTCCTTGACCGGTTGCCTAACCAAGTTTAAAGAGTCCAGTCTGCCCTACTATTTATCCATAGCTGGAGGGAGAGTAGGATTCATACCTTTCCCAATGATATTAGCGCTAAGTGAAATGCAATTAACACATCCAAGATTTGAACTGACATTGTATTATAAGAATTTGGGGAAATATCAGCTCCCGTTTTTATAATGCACAGCGAGTAATCCAACACAGAATATCTGGTAGGAAAATAACAAACAAGTCATTTGATAAGCACTTTACAACTGTTTTCACACAAGTTGAGGTATAAAAGAAAGAAAGTTAGAAATAAACTACCGGTAATGCCCAGGGGAAAATAACCCACGGGGAGAAAACTAAAGAGGTCAAAGTTGACAAAGTTGAGGTCAAAGACTGAAAATAAAATTAATCTAGAAATTCGAGATTCATTTTAGTTGGAGGATGAGCTGGTTCATCCCTTTAACTAGGGTATTAGTCTGAAAGTGAACGTAATAGCGCACTTGGATCTCGAACTCACTGCGATATTAGAGTCCTGTTCATAGTTTGTGTAATGCTAAAGCCATCCTTGGTGAAGAACGGTTGTGGTACTATTTAATCCATAGTTGGGGGATGAAGGTGTTAATTCTTTTCCGACAGGTATTAGTCAAAAAGTGAACGTTATAGCACGAATGGTGTTCGAAATCGCTTTCTACATTGGATATCTACACACATATGTTTATTGGCAAGCGTTCGAGATTAATTCTAAAGATTAATTTGTAAATGTGGTCAAATATATTTCAGGTGTAAAACAAAGCCTAAGATATTAATTTTAAAGATTCATTTTGCATATCTCTATTAATAATGGAGATTCGCTTCCGGTTTTTGTCTGTAACAAAAACATACGTCACTGCTTACGTCACACTACCTAAAATCGTCATAACAGAACAAATACACTCAAAATTTGAGCATATAATGTTAGACAGTCCTCATTGGTTTTTTAAACAAGTTTTAATAAATACATGACTGGTATTATATATCAATATATAGTTTGTTTTTATATATATTTAAAGTTATCAGAACTAAGTTTCCATTTCAATTCTTTTAATTATTTTTTACTCCTTTAATAAATTTATTTTATTTTTTACTCCTTTAATAAATTTGATGATTTTACTTTACTTATGATACAAAAACTCTCTGAATATAAATTTTCAACTCCCATCCCTTCAGGCAATATTCATTTTACGTCGCCCAGAGGGTGTTTTTTTTATTTGCTAGTGTGTCTAATTCCTAAGAGATTAATTTTTAAAGATTAATTTGCATGTGTGTTCTAAAGCCTAAAAGAAAGATTTTGACGATTAATTTGTATATGTGGACACATGTGTTTGAAGGGTTAAAGAAAGCCGAAGATATTAATTCTAAATATTAATTCCTATTTGTAGAAACGTATGTTCATTAATTAAAAGATAATCGTCTTTTTTGTGTCGGTTTAACCTTGTTCATCGTGATTTCATAAAATCAAAGATAGATTTAAATTCTGTTGTGTGTCTTCATCTTCTGGCCTGGCACCTCCTTGTTAAACAAGGCACGAATAGGAGTGAAGAAGAGAGGAAAGAAGCCACCACAGAAAAAAGAGCCAGAAGGGAGGAGAGACAACAGCATCACCTTTAGTTTGCAGAGATTACCTTTCAAAAATTGGTCGGTTCAGCCACTCACGCAGATGTAGATTAAAAAAATGGAAAAAGAATGTGGACACTACGCAGTCGTCAACACATACTGTTGTATATTGCAATGTAGCATCAAAGGTGGTTAAGTTTTGAGAGCATGATGGGAAGGTTAGTTTACTTTGTGTGGGATTCGAAAAAGGGCGTTCTAATCTAGTATTCTATTTATTTTCTCTAGTATTCTATGCATTTTCTCTAGTATTCTATTTATTTTCTCTAGTATTCTATTCTGTTTCTCTAGTATTATATTGATTATCTCTAGTATTCTATGCATTTTCTCTAGTATTCTATTTTCTCTAGTATTCTGTGCATTTTCTCTAGTATTCTCTTGTATCTAGCTATCATTTTCTCTAGTATTATATTCATTTTCTCTAGTTCATTCATATTATTCATTTTCTCTAGTATTCTATGCATTTTCTCTAGTATTATATTCATTTTCTCTAGCATTCTATTCATTTTCTCTAGTATTCTATGCATTTTCTCTAGTATTATATTCATTTTCTCTAGCATTCTATTCATTTTCTCTAGTATTCTATGCATTTTCTCTAGTATTATATTAATTTTCTCTAGTATTCTATTCATTTTCTCTAGTATTCCATGCATTTTCTCTAGCATTCTATTCATTTTCTCCAGTATTCTATTCATTTTCTCTAGTATTCTATGCATTTTCTCTAGCATTCTATTTATTTTCTCTAGTATTCTATTCTGTTTCTCTAGTATTATATTGATTTTCTCTAGTATTATATGCATTTTCTCTAGTATTCTATGCATTTTCTCCAGTATTCTATGCATTTTCTCTATCATTCTATTCATTTTCTCTAGTATTCTATGCCTTTTCTCTAGTAGTCTATGCATTTTCTCCAGTATTCTATGCTTCTCTAGCATTTCTATTCATTTTCTCCAGTATTCCATGCATTTTCTCTAGCATTCTATTCATTTTCTCCAGTATTCTATGCATTTTCTCTAGTATTCTATTCATTTTCTCTAGTATTCTATGCATTTTCTCTAGCATTCTATTCATTTTCTCTAGTATTCTATGCATTTTCCTCCAGTATTCTATGCATTTTCTAGTATTCTATGCATTTTCTCTAGTATTCTAATGCATTTCTCTAGTATTTTCTATACATTTTCTCTAGCATTCTATTCATTTTCTTTAGTATTCTAGGCATTTTCTCTAGTATTATATTTATTTTCTCTAGTATTCTATGCATTTTCTCTAGGATTCTATTCATTTTCTCTAGTATTCTATGCATTTTCTCTAGCATTCTATGCATTTTCTCCAGTATTCTATGCATTTTCTCTAGGATTCTATTCATTTTCTTTAGTAATTCTATTCATTTTCTCTAGTATTATATTCTTATTCTCTAGTTTTATATTCTTTTTCTTAATATTATATTCATTTTCTCTAGTATTGTATCAATTTTCTCTAGTATCTCTATTAATAACGAAGATTGTGTGGATTTCTGTCTGTAGCAAAAACTACGTCACAGCTCTACGTCACAATATGCTTGTGTTATATACACTCAAAATTTGAGTAAGCAATTTCAAAAATTGCTTTTTACTCTCGTCCTTTTTTTTTCAGTAATAAGAAGTTAACTAAAAGGTTTACAAATAAATAAATACCTACGATTTTGTGTAAAATATATGGGAAATATTCAAAATAATTGTTTGATTAAGAATTAATATCTGCACGCAATATTATTTGAGGGGGACAGAACTAATTTTCTATTTCAAATTGTTTTATTTCTTTACTCCTTTAATAAATATGAGGATTTTGTTTACTTATGATACAAACCCCCTGACATTGAATTTTTTAACTCCTATCCCCTTAGGCATTATTTTTCAGAAAGTATTTTTACACTGCCCGGAGGGTGTTTTTTTTTTTTGCTAGTTCTATCAATTTATTTTTAGTATTGTATTCATTTTCTCTAGTATTCTATTAATTCTATCTAGTATTCAAACAATTTTCTCTAGCATTCTATTAATTTTCTCTAGAACTGTTTCAATTTTCTCTAGTATTGTATTAATTATGTAATTTTTTACTTCATTTCTTCTATTGTGTTTAATATCTTCTATTTGTTTTTTTTTTTTATAAAACATTTATTCAGAAGATGCATTTATTAATAGATGAGGATACAGGAACTTTTAAACGTTTCGGTTTTTGAACACATCTTAACGTTCTATTATCGTTAATAGCGTACCGTATGTAATGATGCAATATGTGACTATATATATATATATATATATATATATATATATATATATATATATATATATATATATATATAAGTGCTTAATTGAGTCGTACCTAATTTTGAAAATTAATTAATTAAATTGAATTAGGCGGGAAATACCTATTAAATGTATGGCTAAACAAATCGAGAAAAATCAATCTCTGTATGTACATTTCGGCTATTAGGCCTCAATCAGCAGAGCTATAGATCGGAAGACCCGCCCTGTGCGTGATTTGAAACCGGACTGCCAAGCTGGCAGGCCGATCTCATAACCTCTACACTAAACGAACTTCTTAGATTTTTATGATTTGTTTAGAGTAGGTTAACATTCCACTTCTAGTGACTTTTATTACACGACGATATGATAAGTTGTAAACACGGTTTGTTTTGAATGGCTAGCCATACATTTAATAGGTATTCCCGCCTAATTCATTATTAAATTAATTAATTTTCAAAATTAGGTACGACTCCAATTAAGCACTTATTCTCCCAAAAATTATCGGCAAAAAGCCATTCAAAACAAACCGGGTTTACAATATAATATATATATATATATATATATATATATATATATATATATATATATATATATAGTGAGAGAAGAGAGAGAGAGAGAGAGAGAGAGAGAGAGAGAGAGAGAGAGAAGAGAGAGAGGAGAACCAGAAGGAAGGAAAGACAACAACAACTCCAGCAAGCATCATCTTTTGTTTGCAGTCACTGCACCAGAGATTGCCATTCAAGAATTGGCTTGTTAAGCCACTCAGGCAGATCTAGTTAAAAATGGACTCTACGCCATCGTTATTAGTGGACAGAAGGATGCCAACAACATCTTAAATACTCCTCTTCGGTCCTTACTTTAGAAGGTTATTTTTCCTTAAAGAAATTTAGTAAGTTAGAAAAGACTTAAAGCCTCTTCCATTTTTTTGCTACGATTTTTGTGGCCATTTTTAAGCTTCAAGTGAGAGCAATTTACAATGGAGATTCTTTGTGTTAAACAGAGGCTTATCATTTGTAAAGAAACCTTTGGTTGTTCCTCGCTGTCCATTAGTGTTGGGTAAAATTATTAGTGTTATATACCCACATGTTCATTTTGCGCGTATATAAACAATGTACTTATGTGAGAGGTAGACAGAGTATCAGAGAGATGAGATGCATAGATGCATAACTTACTTCCTTCATTTGTGATCGCCTAGTTTTCTTGCTTATTGCTTCTTTCTATTTCTTCTCGCCATGTTGGATTCTATCTTGTTGTTGGTTCTTCATCTCTTGGCCGGTCTTCTAACTAAAGCATGCATCAACCAACAACGCCATGTTACTTTTTACAACTTTATTCTTAACTAAGTTTCTTTACTATCTAACATAGCTTGCGCAGTTGATGAGTCCCAGCTAAGGCAAGATACATCTCTCTCCGCCAACATTATGCTTGGAACTGAGGATCTAACTAAATCTTACGTGACTTCCCGTGATTTGCAGTTTTCCCGCCTCTGGGGTCAAACATTACCCAACGGTCTGTAACTTTCCATGTTCGCTACACAGTGTTGTCAATGATCTATTCTACCATAGATTATACAACATTTGGTTCTTTCTTGGTGTCCCTTTGGTTCTTTCTTGGTAGAATCCTTTGGTTGAGCAAAGTCCTTGGTTGGAGGTCCGTATATCGAATGTCGAATAGGTGCAAATGAACGGCTTTCAAGATTGGTGATTAAATTGTTAACTAACCACGTATTTGAGCTGTTGATTGGCTGGCTTTAATCCACGCGCCCACGCCGAGTCTATAAGTTTAAGTGGTGGATCTCAGCAGACCTTATATTTAAAAATATTCCAACGTTTTTTGTTTTTTGTATTTTTCTGGTGAGGTGTAATAAATACTATGCTGGAATTGGAGACTTATTATTTCTATCCTGTTCTACGAACAGAATTGAGAAATATTCTCTTTTTTTCTGCAGGGATAGTCCCTTTCATGTCACGGATGGAAAATTACTGACAGTTGGAGTCTCAGACGTCACGTGATTTTGAATTACTTACTCAGTTCGAGCCGATATTTTAGAGCAGAGAAGACGCCCCGTTTGCTTCGGCTGATTCAACTCAGCGCGCTGTGTGTGTCGTTAGTAAGAAAAGAAACTTAGTTAAGTAAATAAAAAGTTTTTAAAAGAACAGTATGGCGTTGTTGGTTGATGTATGTCTGAGCAAGAAGACTGACCAAGACAGAAAATAAATCAAGAAATGAAGAACTAACAAGATAGAAGTCAAAGCTAGATGATCGAATGGCCAAACAGGCAAAGAAGAAAGAAAGTAAGTTATGCATCTCTAACTGTCTATCTATCTCCCCTCTCCAGTAAAAGAACATTGTACATATACCCGCAACATGACCATGTGGCTACGTAACAGATGATCACTCAAAGAAAGTGAACAAAAGAGAGAGGTTCAAGGGACTGAATTGTCATGTGACCAAACGGACACGTGATGTGTGAAGCCACATTTACAATCCAAGGGGAGATAATTATATTTGTCTCCGTACATAGTCAGATAAATCATTTTTATCCATATTGTTTTGGGGGGTCATCTTATTTTTTATACTGCTGTTTTTTCTATCACTTTTTTTCTTCACGACTTTTCCTCCGGGATATTTTTCTTTCTCTTTCTTACTTTCCCTTTTCTGATCCCTCCCTCTCTCTCTATCTCTCTGTCTGTCTGTCTGTCTGTCTCTCTCTCTGTCTCTGTCTCTCTCTCTCTCTTACTCACCCTTTTCCGATATCTCTACTCTCCCTTTCCCTTACTCTCCCTTTTCCGATCTCTCTCTCTCTGTCTCTCTCCCTTTCCAATATCTCTTTTACTCTCTTTTTTCCCCCTGATCCCTCTCTCGTCTCTGTCTCTGTCTCTGTGTGTGTCTCTCTCTCTCTCTCATCCAAACTTTCCCCGTCTCCAATATCTCTTTTACTCTCTCTTTTTCCCCCTGATCTCTCTCTGTTCTCTCTCTCTGTCTCTCTGTCTCTCCCTGTCTCTGTGTCTCTCTGTCTCCGTCTCTGTTTGTCTGTCTGTCTGTCTGTCTCTCTCTCTCTCTCTCATCCAAACTTTCTCCGTCTCCAATATCTCTTTTACTCTCTCTTTTCCCCTGATCTCTCTCTGTCTCTCTCTCTGTCTCTCTGTCTCTCTCTGTCTCTGTTTCTCTCTCTGTCTCTCTGTCTCTCTGTCTCTCTGTCTCTGTCTCTGTCTCTCTCTCTCTCCTGTCTCTCTCTCTCTCTCTCTCTCTCTCTCTGTCTCTGTCTCTGTCTCTCTCTCTCTCTCTCTGTCTCTCTCTCTCTCTCTCTCATCCAAACCTTTCCCCGTCTCCAATATCTCTTTTACTCTCTCTTTTCCCCCTGATCTCTCTCTGTCTCTCTCTCTCTCTGTCTCTCTGTGTCTCTGTGTCTCTGTGTCTCTGTCTGTCTGTCTGTCTGTCTCTCTCTCTCATCCAAACTTTCCCCGTCTCCAATATCTCTTTTACTCTCTCTTTTTTCCCCTGATTTCTGTCTGTCTGTCTCTCTCTCTGTCTCTCTGTCTCTCTCTCTCTCTGTTTCTCTGTCTCTGTCTCTGTCTCTGTCTGTCTGTCTGTCTCTCTCTCTCTCATCCAAACTTCCCCGTCTCCAATATCTCTTTTACTCTCTCTTTCCCCCCTGATCTCTCTCTGTCTCTCGGTCTCTGTCTCTCTGTCTCTCTCTCTGTCTCTGTCTCTGTCTCTCTCTCTTCTCTCTCTGTCTCTGTCTCTGTCTCTGTCTCTCATCCAACTTTCCCCGTCTCTCGCTCCCTTTTTTTCGGTTATAAACATTCAAACTTTAACATTGCGTACGGCTATTTTCTTCATGGTTTTTCTCTTGTTTTTTCTCTTGTTTGTTTGTTGTTCTTTTTTGGGTTTTTTTTTTTTTAGTCTTTTTGTTTCTTTATGTCTCGATATATTTCCAGTTTTTATGTCTCTTTTAGTTTTTCCCTACAGTCAAGTGAACTATCGACATTTGACCATTTTTCTTCGAATTGTGTTGTAAAAAGGGCCGGTTTAGCTCAGTCGGTAGAGCATTCGGCTAGAAACCACAGGGTTCGTAGTTCGATACCGGACCTCGCCAACTCAGCGTATGAGTAGCAGAGGGATCTGTGCGGTAAAGTAAGAAGCTGATGATAGGTGCGGCGCTCCCCCTCAGAGGCAAAAACAAGCTCCTTGGTCTAGCGCTAGTGAAAAAGAGATAGACTCCCTCGCCGATTGGCTAATACCAATACTATGCTTAGCTTAGGTGTGGCACACAGCCAGAAGTATGGGGCACACAGTGAGAATCGAACTCAGAAACAATGGTCTGCTAAGCTAGCTTGTTAACCATTATACTATATCAGGTGCGAATACTCCTTCTCTTTTTCTTTCAAAAAGAAAGAAAAATAGAATATATAGAGATAGATAGATAGATAGATAGAGAGAGAGAGAGAGAGAGAGAGATGAGAGCGTGAAAGAGATGTTTAGTGAATTAATCAGGGTAACCGCTTACGTATTTTAGTTTCTCTCTCTCTCTCTCTCTCTCTCTCTCTCTCTCTCTCTCTCTTCTTCTCTCTTTCTCTCTCTCACTCTCTTGTCTTTCTCTTTCTCTTTCTCTCTCTCTCTTTCTTTCTCTTTGCTCTCTTTTTTTTTCTCTTCTCTTTCTTCTTTCTCTTCTTTCTCTTTCTCTCCTCTTTTTTCTCTTCTTCTTTTTCTCTCTCATTTTCTTTTTTCTCTTTTCTTCTTCTTCATTTTTTCTCTCTTCTCTTTTCTTCTTCTCATTTTTCTCTTTCTCTTTCTTCTTCTCATTTTTTCTCTTCTCTTTTACTTCTTCTCATTTTTTCTCTTTCTCTTTTTCTTCTTCTCATTTTCTTTCTCTTCTCTTTTTCTTCTCTCATTTTTCTCTCTTTCTCTTTTTCTTCTTCTCATTTTTTCTTTTTCTCTTTTCTCTTCTCATTTTCTCTCTTTCTCTTTTTACTTCTTATTTTTTTCTCTTTCTCTTTTTCTTCTTCTCATTTTTTCTCTCTTTCTCTTTTACTTCTTCTCATTTTTTTCTCTTTTTTTTTCTTCTTCTCATTTTCTTCTCTTTCTTCTTCTTACTTTCTTCTCATTTTTCTCTCTTTCTCTTTTTCTTCTTCTCATTTTTTCTCTCTTTCTCTTTTACTTCTTCTCATTTGTCTCTTCTCTTTTTCTTCTCTCATTTTCTTTCTCTTTTTCTTTTCTTCTTTCATTTTTTCTCTCTTTCTCTTTTTCTTTTCTCATTTTTCTCTCTTTCTCTTTTCTTCTTCTCATTTTCTCTCTTCTCTTCTTTCTCTTTTCTCTCTCTTCTTCTCATTTTTTCTCTTTCTCTTTTTCTTTTCTCATTTTCCTCTCTTTCTCTTTTACTTCTTCTCATTTTTTTCTCTTTTTTTTCTTCTTCTCATTTTCTTTCTCTTTCTCTTTACTTCTTCTCATTTTCTTTCTCTTTCTCTTTTCTTCTTCTTTCATTTTTTCTCTCTTTCTCTTTTACTTCTTCTTCATTTTTTCTCTTTTTTTTCTTCTTCATTTTCTTTCTCTTTCTCTTTTTCTTTTCTCATTTTTTCTCTTCTCTTTTTCTTTCTTCTCATTTTTCTCTTTTCTCTTTTTCTTCTTCTCATTTTCTCTCTCTCTCTCTCTCTCTCTCTCTCTCTCTCTCTCTCTCTCTCTCCTTCTCTCTCTCTAACTGCTTTATTTACTCTTTTACTATCTCTTACACCACACACACACACACACACACACACACACACACACTCAATATAAATTTTTTTATTTATCATTCTACCCAATAATATACAAATCCATCCATTTCGTCATAAGAAATTGAATTTTTGCATTATATATTTCACTTTCCAATGCTCTGCGTAGAATTCTAAAGCTATGAAGAAAATTTGTTTTTTATCAGGAAGAAGCAGAAGAAAGTGCCAGAACCTTTTATACAATTGACGTTTAAAGACATTTAAAGAGTATTTAAGTTTCTTGCGCATAGACTTTAAATAAATAAACTTCCCATCAGGGAATACATCCATGAAGAGACAGGCAGTAAATTATCCATTCAGAAACGGAGCCAAACTTCCATACATTATTCGTGAGTATTTAAGAAATATTCGCCTCGAAGAACTGTTAGCAATTTAAGGAATATGCCCCTAAATAGAAAAGCCCCTCCCTCCCAAAAAAAGTCGTCCCATAATTTACGAGTGCGAAAATATCGATTGAGAATTTATTCAATGAAATGGTGAAAAACGAAACCCTAGCACGTATATAAAATAAATGTGTTCTGAGGAATTTTTGTTTTTGTTATTCAGTTTTATTTAAACTACTCATTACCTTGAAGAGAACTTTCATGTATAGATTCAGCAGCAAGAGAGGGACACCGTCAGATGAGGAAAAGCTTTTACGTCATAAGACAAGGTACCATGTATTGATTTAAAACCTAAAATTAATAGATTCCTTCATACAAAATTGCAACAACACTGGAATAACAACATCCACAATACACTCTGTATAATCAAATCCATTTGGGAAACTGGAGCCCAACTTTAAGGAAGTCTAGAAAGGAACAAGTCATTGTGTCCCGATTATGCATTGGTCACACAAGACTAACGCACTCCTATATACTCAAACAAGAACAACAACCACAATGTGGAACATGTCAAACACCTTTGACAGTTAAACACTTATTCATGGAATGCAGGTTTTATTGCTCACATCAGAAACCGTTATTTTAAAGCAAACAATATGAAAGATCTGTTTGAAAATGTCAACATGGAGGATATTCTATCTTTTTTGAGGGAAATAAAATTATACCATAGAATATAGACATGAAACAGATCAATACCATACAACATAATACCCAATAATGGTAAAACATTATTAAAACCAATAACGAAAAAGTATAAATATAAATAAACTATATGTATCAATTCCAAACCGTTAGGCATGACATAACCCCAGACGGGTTGATATGCCGTTAAAATCAATAAACAAACAAACAAACAAGTCATAAGACAGAGGGGTCAAAATTTAGGTACTGGACATATATGCCTAAAAGCTTGGGTTCCCTCCAAAGAATTGTGATATTGTAAAGGGTATCTGGTACCTCTAAAGGAACCGGGTTAATTCCTGAAATGAGGTAACCAAGCCAGTGTCTGTGCAGGAAGGCGTCAAAGTTTAGGTACTGGATATGTATTCCTAAAAAGTGTGTCCCTTAAAAAACTGTGATATTGTAAAAGGTATCTGGTACCTCTAAAGTAAACTGCTTCATTCCTGAAATGAAGTAACCAAGCGAGTGTCTGTTCAGGAAGCACTCAATGTTTGGCTACTGGATATGTATTACTAAAAGGTGGGATCCCCAGTAACAAAATTGTGATATTGTAAAAGGTATCTTGTACCTCTAAAGTAAACGGCTTCATTGCTAAAATGAGGTTATCAAACGAATGCCTGTCTGTGCAGGAAGGCGTCAAATTTAGTACTGGATATGTATTTCTAAAAGATGCCCCCCCCCCCCCAAAAAAAAATGTGTATTATAAAAGGTATCTGGTACCTCTAAAGAAAACGGCTTCATTCCTGAAATGAGGTAGCCAAACTGTTTTATTATTTTTAACAATAAAATAAAATAATTCTAATCAATTATTAATCTGTTAACTCCATTGCCATCTTGCACAAGTATTTACGTTTTGATATCATTAGATATTATATTGAATTAGAAAATCTAATAAAATTAAACACGAACAGAAAAACATTACACTTATTTTTACTTTATTCTAATTGATTTCAATATAAAAAAATATACATAGGATTGTTTTCATACGTTTGAGAATAAAACAATAATATTAGAAATCAATAACACCAAGTAATTATTTATTAAACCCGGTTTTATTAAAACCGGTATGCAAATTATTGGTACCATAAATGTAAACATGTATTTCTTAATGATCTCTAAAACACATCACAGAATCTTAAACACATTAATAATATTGGCTGTTTGGAGGCGAATTTATATCAACTAGAATATTATAGATAAATTGTTAACAAATAGGATGCTAAATAAAATTAAATAATGATTATTTAATACCCATCGAGAATATAACGTAAATAACTAAGGAAATTGTGACGTTGATGGTGACGTAGTTTCGGTTACAGATAGCCAGCTACACAATCTCCATAATTACTTGAATTTTTATTGTATCAAATTGTTGCCAACATTTGCTCATATATTCCTAAATCTAGAATAAACATAAAAAAATGTTGTTAAGGAATATGACAGGGTATATTGTAAGCTAAATCGATTAAGAATTATTGCTACAAACTGAATAACTTTATCTGCAGGCCAAGCATGTGCCTTAAATATTTTTGTACTCATCTTATTATAATAGAGATTCAGTGTCTGTCTATCTAGGAGAGCGGCATAGCTTGGGTACTGGATATGCATGCCTTTAAAAGAATTTGTGATATTGTAAAAAGTATGGTAGCTCTAAAGAGGTCAGGTTCATTTCTGAAATGAGGCAACCAATCAAATACATGGTACGATTAATATTTTTGTAATTTAGCCATTGCAGTTCTTTTTGACAATAATAAAACAGATAAAATTATTCTGATCAATTATTATTCTGTTAACTGTATTGAAATCTAATAGCTTTCCATATGCCACAGTTGAATGAGTTGAATATCTTTATTAAACCATAAAATGACTTGATTAGTTATGTTAAAAGTTAAAGTTAATAGAAACAATGACACCATGACATGTATTTAAACAAGTTTGAAATAATTTATCATAAATCATTTTAATTCATTATCTAGACTAGCAACAGAAAACACCCCCCGGGCGTCGTAAATATTATTTTTTGAAAGACGTTGCCTGAAAGAGTGGGAGTTAAAAATGTCAGTGGGTTTGTACCATAAGTAAGACAAATCCACATATTTATTAAAGGAATTAAAAAAATAAAACAATTTGAAATGAAAACTGAGCCCCGTCCCTCACAAATAAAATGTTGCGTGGATGTAATAATATAAAACAATTATTTTGAATATTTTCCACATCAATTTTACACAAAATCGTAGGTATTATTTATTTGTAAACTTTTTAGTTAACTTCTTGTTACTGTAAAAAAAAAAAAGGGCGTGAGTAAAAAACAATTTTAAAAATTGCTTACTCAAATGTTGTGTGCATATAGCATAAGAAAATTGTGACGTAATCTGTGACGTAGCTATGACTTAGTTTTTGTTACAGACAGAAATACAGACAATCTCCATTATTAATAGAGATATATAAATTAATTAGAATAAAGCTTTCTTAAGCCTATCCATGTTTTCATTTATCGTTTCAGTGCTATTACTATCTTTTTAATTTAACCAGTGTAGTTCGTTTTGACAATAAGAAAATAAATAAAATTATTCTAATTGATTATTTTTTATGATAACTCCATTGTAATCTATTAGTTTTTCATAGGCTATTGCTGAATGAGCTGTCTATCTTTAATTATAAAATGACTTGATTAGTTGAGTTAAAAGTTAAAGTTGATAGAAACAATGACATTAAAAAGACTAGCAAAATAAAAAAACACCCTCTGGGCGATGTAAAAATAGATTTTTGAAACATATTTCCTGAGGGGTGGGAGTAAAAATTCAATGTCAGCGAGTTTGTACCCTAAGTAAGTAAAATCATCAAATTCATTAAAGGATTAAAAAATAAAACAATTTGAAATGTAAACTTTAAATATGTATTAAAATAAAACAAACTATATATAGATATATAATACCAGTCATGTATTTATTAAAACTCGTTTTAAAAAAAATGAGGACTGTCTAATGTTGCATGCTCAAATTTTGAGTGTAGTTATTCTATGTTATGAAGATCCTGGGTAATGTGACGTAAGCAGTGACGTAGTTTTTGTAACAGACAAAAACCGGAAGCGAATCTCCATTATTAATAGATGTACTTGTTTATTATAAATCATTCTAATCTATTATGTAGATGTATGAATGAATCATTTATATTATATCTATATCTAGAGGCGTGTGGTCTAGTGGTTAGAGTCATGGGAAATGGACTCGTCAACCCAAGTTCAAATCCTGGCCCATGCTGTTTGCATTTCACATAGCGCGTATACCCTTGGGAAAGGTATGAACCCAATTCTCCCTCTAACTATGGGTAAATAGCAAAGCAGACTTGGCTCTTTAACCATGGCTAGGTAACCAGTCTAGGATAAGGAAAACTCTGAATTCAAACCTGTTAAACTCCGCTTAAGAACTTGACCTTGAGTTGCACCATGCTCGTGCGGAGGTATTGGTAAATATATATATCTAGATAAAAAAAATGTTATGCTTAATGTTTTCATTAAAGGAACCCCGCTTTTTGGCATGAGTTTATCAACGAGTATTTAATTTATAGTCAAAATCGTTATTACATAGAATAAGTCTTATTTATTAACGAGATATCTTCAAGGTCTCATAGTGGCTTGAACAAAGTTTGGTTTAATAAATAATTAAGTAAAGTAAAGTCGTCGGGGTGGCCTGAAGTCGGTATCAGCCTATCAGCCAGGGAGTCTTTCCCTATCACTAGCACTAGACCAAGGAGATTGTTTTTCCCTCTGAGGTGGAGCGCCACACCAACCATCAGCTCCTTAGTTTACCGATCCCTGTACTACTCATACGCTGAGTTGGCGTGGACCGGTATCGAACTAGGAGCCTTGTGGTTTCTAGCTGAACGCACTACCGACTGAGCTAACCTGCCCCAATATAATTATTGGTGTATTATCTCAATATTATGTTTTATTTTTTTCAAATCTCTCCGAAGGAAAAGGTTTATGTTGTTCTGTAATTTTATGTGAACTCATTATACTAATTTCTTGGATGAAAATTAGGTTATGTGTTTCTCTCAATATAAAACACAGTGCGACTTTATATAAAGTGAGATATTCAGTTACAGTTTTCTCAATTATTTGATGATGTTCCTTGATATACAGGCTGATTGAAAGTAACCCCTATTTTAAACTTTTATATAATATTTTATATGCAATTACATTTTCTCAATTCTTTAATATATGTTCCTTAATATACAGGCTGATTGAAAAGTAACTCCCTATTTTAAACTAGTTAAATATTTTTATATGCAATTACATTTTTCTCAATTTTTTAATGTATGTTCCTTAATAACAGGCTGATTGAAAAGTAACTCCCTATTTTAAACTATTAAAATATTTTTATATGCAATTACATTTTTCTCAATTCTTTAATGTATGTTCCTAATATACAGGCTGACTGANCTGATTGAAAGTAACTCCCTATTTTTAAACTATTATATATTTTTATATGCAATTACATTTTTCTCAATTTTTTAATGTATGTTCCTTAATATACAGGCTGATTGAAAAGTAACTCCCTATTTTAAACTATTATAATATTTTTATATGCAATTACATTTTTCTCAATTTTTTAATGTATGTTCCTTAATATACAGGCTGATTGAAAAGTAACTCCCTATTTTAAACTTTATAATATTTTTATATGCAATTACATTTTTCTCATTCTTTAATGTATGTTCCTTAATATACAGGCTGATTGAAAAGTTAACTCCCTATTTTAAACTATTATAATATTTTATATGCAATTACATTTTTCTCAATTCTTTAATGTATGTTCCTTAAATATACAGGCTGATTGAAAAGTAACTCCCTATTTTAAACTATTATAATATTTTTATATGCAATTACATTTTTCTCAATCTTTAATGTATGTTCCTTAATATACAGGGTGATTGAAAAGTAACTCCTATTTTAAACTATTATAATATTTTTATATGCAATTACATTTTTCTCAATTCTTTAATGTAGTTCCTTAATATACAGGGTGATGAAAAGTAATTCCTTATTTTAAACTATTTATAATTTCTTTTATATGGCAGATACATTTTTCTCAATTCTTTAATGTATGTTCCTTAATGTGTGAGGTTAAGGGGTCAAATAGAACAAAAGGACGGGTAACAAATGTAGGAAAAAGATATTAACAGAAAGTAGACAAATACAATACATAGAAGTGGAAATTACGTCCGACAAATACAGTTATTGGCTTACTCGCATTGGCTTACTACCACGCCACAATTCCTGTTACTTCCATTGGTCAATAGGGTATATCACCTATAACACTTAATATACAGAGTGATTGAAAAGTAACTCCCTATTTTAAACTATTTATAATCTCAATTCTTTAATGTATGTTCTTTAATATACAGGCTGATTCAAAAGTAACCCTCTTTTAAAAACTATTTATAATTTCTTTTATATGCAGTTACATTTTTCTCAATTATTTAATGAATGTACCTTAATATACAGGGTGATTGAAAAGTAACTCCCTATTTTAAACTATTATAATCTTTTTACATGCAATTACATTTTTCTCAATTCTTTAATGTATGTTCCTTAATATACAGGCTGATTGAAAAGTTACTCCCTATTTTTAACTATTATAATATTTTATATGCAATTAACATTTTTCTCAATTCTTTAATGTATGTTCCTTAATATACAGGGTGATTGAAAAGTAACTCCCTATTTTAAACTATTATATATTTTTATATGCAATTACATTTTTCTCAATTCTTTAATGTATGTTCCTTAATATACAGGGTGATTGAAAAGTAACTCCCTATTTTAAACTATTATAATATTTTTATATGCAATTACATTTTTCTCAATTCTTTAATGTACGTTCCTTAATATACAGGGTGATTGAAAAGTAATTCCTTATTTTAAACTATTTATAATTTCTTTTATATGCAGATACATTTTTCTCAATTCTTTAATGTATGTTCCTTAATGTTGTGAGGTTTTAAGGGGTCAAATAAGAACAAAAGGACGGGTAACAAATGTAGGAAAAGATATTAACAGAAAGTAGACAAATACAATACATAGAAGTGGAAATTACGTCCGACAAATACAGTTATTGGCTTACTCGCATTGGCTTACTACCACGCCACAATTATCCCTGTTACTTCCATTGGTCAATAGGGTATATCACCTATAACACTTAATATACAGAGTGATTGAAAAGTAACTCCCTATTTTAAACTATTTATAATCTCAATTCTTTAATGTATGTTCTTTAATATACAGGCTGATTCAAAAGTAACCCTCTTTTAAAAACTATTTATAATTTCTTTTATATGCAGTTACATTTTTCTCAATTATTTAATGAATGTACCTTAATATACAGGGTGATTGAAAAGTAACTCCCTATTTTAAACTATTATAATCTTTTTACATGCAATTACATTTTTCTCAATTCTTTAATGTATGTTCTTTAATATACAGGGTGATTGAAAAGTAACTCCCTATTTTAAACTATTTATAATATTATTATTTATTTATGTTAAGAAAGCAATTATAATGCGTATGAAAATAAAATAATGTTCAGTCTTATCGATTTCAAAGAAACCATATCATCAGATACCTTTTTTCTGAAATGGACGCGGTCTGGTGCGGTTTTTGTTTTAGACGTTATAAAGACGCAAGTTTTTATACAAGCAAGTTAAACGATAAATGGTGTAAGTTTTAAAACCTACACCATTTATCGTTTAATGTCCTTCTAGACAATAATATTATACTTTTTATGTATTGAACTAATTGTAATAGCTCTTAAATAAACATATCAAACGTTGTAATAAATAAATTATAATACTGTAGTATATCCACAGGTCCTTCTAGTTAATATTATTATATTTTCTGCATTGAACTAAATGCAACAGCTCTTAAATAAACATACCAAACGGTGTAATAGTTAAATTATCATACTGTGGTATATCCACAGGTCACATCAGTTTAAAATACTCTCTTTGACATGAATATTTAATCTGTCTTTTAATTTTCTATATACCCTCTGTTTAGCTCAGTCGGTAAAGCGCCCGCCTAAAACATATGAGTAGCACATGGATCTTTGCGGAAAAGTAAGGAGCCGAAGTTAGGTGTGACGCTCCACCTCAGATGCGAAATCAATCTCATTGGTCTTTCGCTAGTGAAAAGGGGATAGACTCCCTTGCTATATGGCTGATACTGACTTTAGGCCACCGATGACGACTATACACCCAGTATAAATTTTTTAGATTCGTCATAGATTTATGGCCATTGTATGCAGGTTTAAAACATCTCTTTAGGCAAGATTTTATACAAAATATCAAACGTTGCAATAATTAAATTATCATACTGTGGTATATTCACAGGTTCTGTTAGTTTAAAATTCTTTCTTTGGCATATATATTCAACCTGTCGTTTTATTGTCTATACAACCCTGTATACATTTTTTATAGACAAGTTAGAGTTATGGCCACTGTGTACAGGTTTTAATTTCAATTATTTTCTTATGAGTGTCATCACCTCAACTAAATAATGTTACCATTCCGTGTTATTATAAAGAAAGTAAGGGAAGAAAAAGGACAGGCTACACAAAAAAATATAATAAGAAAGTGGTTGTACCGGCCGTTCCTACAGTGGAGAATATACACTGGTTCTCACTATAAATAGTGAGACACCGAGTGAAAAGGTTGTACTGTTACTGTTTAACGGCAAGCTAGCCGTTCCTGTACCATTATTGTAAATACACTTGTCTTATTTTACCCTACCTCGACTTGACTTCTTTTTTACTGTTGGATTAACATCACAACAGAAAGAAAGAAAGAAGGAAAGGGAGTAGGTGGAAATAGAGAGATGGTGTGAGCGCTCGGAAGCGATAATACTAATCTATTTCAAATGAATATAATGAAAAGATGGAAAGAAAGAAAAAAGAGTTAGAGAGTTAAATCAAGATTATTATACTTTTATGTATTGAACTAATGCAATAGCTTTTAAATAAACATATCAAACGTTGTAATGATTAAATTACCATACTGTGGTATATCCACAGGTGCTTCTAATCAATTATATTCTAATTATTGTATTTTTATGCATTGAACTAAAAGCAAGAACTCTTAAATAAACATACCAAATGTTGTAATAGTTAAGTTATCATATTGTGGTATATCCACAGGTCCCGCCAGTTTAAAATACTTTATTTGACATAGATATTTAATACGTCTTTGCATTTTCTATACAACCTGTATGAATTTTATAGACTCGGCATAGATTTATAGTCATTGCATGCAGGTTTAAAATGACTCTTTAGACAAGATTTTATACAACATATCAAACTTTGCAAAAATTAGATTATCATACTGTGGTATATCCACAGGTCCTGTTAGTTTAAAATTCTTTCTTGGACATATATATTCAACCTGTCTTTTTATATTTTTATACACCCTGTATAAATTTTATAGATTCGGCATAGATTTGTGGCCATTTTATGCAAGTTTAAAATGACAAGATTTTATACAAAACAGAGAAGAGATATACTGACTTATTCACTTCAGATAACCTAATCCAATATTTTCTTAAGTCTTAAAATAGTTTTTAAATTCATGAAATTAAATCTTAGAGTATTTAAATGTTTGAATCTAAGATTTCGCATTTTCCGGAAGCCAACTAAATTGAAATTTATGCTTCAGTTTCTTTAAGTGGTTGGGAAAAATAAGTTAAAGATCAAGTCGAAAATAAAGTAGAGTGTTTGTGGCATTGGAACTTTGCCTTATTAGAAGTTCTCAAGTTTATAAATGTCTGTGTTCATATAGCCATAACATTTGATGAATTAGGTCTTCACTTTGGCGAAAGACTTTACACTGTTGTTGGTTTGTCAAAGGAACAGGTGAACTTGACTAACGATCTTTGATTTGCTCAGCTTTATGAGAGCATTTAATAGATGCTTGGTGTGAACTTACGGTCAAGGAATAGAATCAACAGTAAACAAACATGTCTGAACTTTCTGGCCACAGTGGGAAGAGAGGTTAGCGCCAATCTCACTGACTGTCTGGGAAGGCCATTATTTCGATAGCCATTTTTGTGAGATAGCAAAGAAAAACAACAGGAAAAAAACACAAAATTCTTGAATGATACAACGCAACGTAAACAGTTTTATGGCTACAAATAACTATATATATATATATATATATATATATATATATATATATATTGAGAGAGAGAGAGAGAGAGAGAGAGAGAGAGAGAGAGAGAGAGAGAGGAATAGTCGGTGGAAGTTTAGAAATAAAATAAGACGCAATTTCTTAAACTTTTCTGTCACAACAGGGAAATTGAAGAAACGTTCAGATTATTCAATGCCTTTAAAATCTTCAAAATTAGAATCAAGAGATTCTTTAAAAATTGTTTTTAGATCAAATATAAGTATACTAGCTAAAGTATAAATCTACGCTTAATTAGAGATCATGCGTTGGATCACAGCTGGCCATTTTACAAAATTTATTTTAAACTAATTTTATTTCAAGGTAGGCAAATGTTGATTTAAAAATATATAAAACTCTAACGAGGCCTCATATTGAATATTGTACTTAGTCCTAAGTTTCAGTAACTAACCATGGGAATTCAGATTAAAAAACATACTTAGAAGAGTGACAAAACTAAGAAGAGAAGTGTAACAGATTGCAGTTACATGGAGAGATTGGAGGGTATACAAAGAAAAGTGACAATACTAATAAAAAGAGTAAAAGATTACAGTTACAGGAAGAGATTGGAGGGTATACAAAGAAGAGTAATAAAACTAATAAAAAGAGTTTAAAAAATGACAGTTACATGGAGAGATTGGAGGGTATACTAAGAAGAGTGTTAAAACTAATAAAAATAGTAAAAAATGACAGTTACAGGGAGAAATTGGTAGATATATACAAAGTTGAGTGATAAAACTAATAAAAAGAGTAAAAAAATTACAGTTACAGGGGAAGATTGGAGGGTATACAAAGAAGCATGAAAAACTAATAAAAAGAGTAAAAGATTACAGTTACAGGGAGAGATTGGAGGGTATACAAAGAAGAGTGACAAAACTAATAAAAAGAGTAAAAAATTACAGTTACAGGGAGAGATTGGAGGGTATACAAAGAAGAGTGACAAAACTGATAAAAAGAGTAAAAAATTACAGTTACAGGGAGAGATTGGAGGGTATACAAAGAAAAGTGACAAAACTAATAAAAAGAGTAAAAAATTACAGTTACAGGGAGAGATTGGAGGGTATACAAAGAAGAGTGTCAAAACTAATAAAAAGAATAAAAGATTACAGTTACAGGGAGAGATTGGAGGGTATACAAAGAAGCATGATAAAACTAATAAAAAGAATAAAACATTACAGTTACAGGGAGAGACTGGAGGATATACAAAGAAGAGTGATAAAACTAATAAAAAGAGTAAAAAATTACAGTTACAGGGAGAGATTGGAGAGTTAAATTAAAATGTAATAAGTGTATTATATATAATATATATATTATATATATATATATATATATTAAACTCATTTCAAAACAATGAAATATTAGTGGGGCATTTTTTTTTTTAGATTTTAAGATTTCAATTGATTTCTATCTCATATATATATATATAATATATATATATATATATATATTTGTATATGTATAAGTATTAACTTACCGGTGGGTATAAGAACGATCGTTGGAAGCGCACTATATCCAGAGGTTAAGGTTGAGAAAAAACAAATACAAAGTGCTCAATACAATGTAGAGCATAAATTTATTTTAAGAATGGAAATGAATAACCTACTCGAGTTTCATCGATAGATTCTTCAGGGTTACTTTTAAATTAATCGAGTTTACGATTAATCTTTGGTGTTATAAACATGCCCGTCCCATTCCAACGGGCATGTTTTATAACACCAAAGATTAATCGTAAACTCGATTAATTTAAAAGTAACCCTGAAGAATCTATCGATGAACTCGAGTAGGTTACTCATTTCCATTCTTAAAATATATATATATAATATATATATATATATATATATATTCTTCGTGCGATTTCAAAAAAAGTTATTTTTTTGAACATCTTGGAAATTCTTCGTATTTCAACCGATTTCATTTAAAAAAATAAGCATTTACTCTGACGAAGGCCGTTATTTCTTTGTATCCTAAAAAAATTATATAGTTTTTTCTATTATTGTTATTTTATTTTATTTTGTATCTAAAATAATAATAGATAGAATACATGTATGAATGGATAAACTCTTGGCCGAAACACGTGTCAGTAAAAATAAAATAAATCCTATTTTATCCATTCAACATTTCCTTTCCTTTATTTTTCATTTCAACATACCGTCGGATTCACTTCCATTTTTACACACATATATTCTTTATATATATATATATATATATATATATATATAGTGAGTTTGGTTCTGCGTATATCATCATCATCATGTGGCGGTGTCAGCGCGAATATCCATGACAATCTCTCTCCATCCGTCCCTATCGCTCATCATTCTCGGGAGGTCCTCTGTGCAGCATCCTGTATCCGCACAGAGCTGATCAATGTACGTCTTTGCTGGTCAGCCCACACTGGCTTGTCCATGTGCTGGCTTCCACAGGAGGACGTCGCTTATGAGTTCGACCTTGCTTCTCCAGCAGTGTCCCGCGTGTCTTGTCCGTCTTACTCGGATGGTTTGGGTGATAAGTGGCAGGTGGCCGTACAGCTGCTTTCTCGTGGGGTGCTGTTTCCACGTCTTGTTCAGGATCACCCGCAGCATTATTTAGTATGAAGCATGGGGTGTGAAATATATGAGAAACTCAGTTTGTGGGATGTTAAGTTTCGTTTTATTTCATTCTAATATTTCGGAGACTTAAATCTCCTTCTTCAGAGTAATGTAGACTAACTGTTTTGTGATGTTTCTTTTTTTTATCTTTATACTTGAAATTGTAGTCATTCGGGGTATTTTGTCTGACTGTCAGTGACATAACATCTTATTATAATGGAGATTGTGTGTTTTTCTGTCTGTAACCGAAACTAAATCACTACTCAAGTCACAATTCCCTTAGTAATTGACGTCACATTCACCATGAATGTATCCTTATTTTAACCTCAATTATTAATAAAATTGTTTTACATTATTTATACTGTTAATCATATCTACATACTAATAACATGCAATTGTATTTATATATACAACAAAGTAGCGGTTTACAGTGTGAACGGGAAGGCTAATTTGCATATTGATATTAATAATGTAATTTTAATAAATATATGCTTAGTATTATTGGTTTCTAACTGTTTGGTTTTATTTTAATGAATATAAGCAAAAATCTCTTCAATAAATCTTAAAAGAAATCCTTTAACAAGAAGAAATAACTGTAATATTATTCTTTACTTCCTATTTTAACTAAACAGTTTAATTAGGAAAATTTACCAATGAAAGACGGGAGTAACGGAAAATGATGGAAGAGTTAGTTTCAAAGTTGTTCTATTTTTCAATCATACCCCCTCTGTTCAAAATCTGTTTATCTACATTCTTATTCAGCTTCATTAGCCTTTCTAATTTAATATGATATTTTATTATAAAATTTAACTAAAATGCTTGCACCCGGAGGGTGCATATATTTGCTAGTATATATAAATATAATCTATATACACTGAGAACCAGACTCACCAGATATATCAACAAAGAAGCATGCGTGGATTACGCTTCCCACTCCAATGGTAGAGCACTGTTGGGGGGCATTAAATGAAATTTCACCGTTTGGCGTAAGCCGTTACTCACCTGTCCGCTGTTCACAGATTTGAGTTCTCTGGTGATTGTAAAAACATATCCCCGTAAAGTATGTATCAATTAATTGTTTACCCCAGACTGACAGCTTCTGATGGCTGTAATGGTAAGGAACTTGGCAGAGGAAAATTCTGTAGGGTTTTGATCCCGGCTAAAGGTAGCTGTTAAAAGTCAGGCCGCATTGATGAGAAGTAAACTTCGAAACACGTATCAGTAGATGAAATATATATATATATATATATATATATATATATATATATAACATGAAGGTACACAGTATTAACCTACTCGAGTTTCACCATAAGCATCTTCAGGGTTAAATCTACTGGATTAATCAACATCAATGGCAGACGATTACACGTGTGTAATCGACTGCCATTAATCAATATCTTGATTAATCCAGTAGATTTAACCCTGAAGATGCTTATGGTGAAACTCGAGTAGGTTAATATCGTGTACCTTTATGTTAATAAATGTGCTCTACTAACGTATTGAGCACTTTATATTTGTTTATATCGCTGCCTTATCATTGTGAAACTTGAAGCAACTAACCACTGTGACCATTTTCACCGGTAAGTCACTTTTTTCCACAAATACTATATATATATATATATATATATATATATATGTGTGTGTGGGGGGGGGGGTGTTTTCAAACATTTTTCAATTATTTGTACAAAGGAACTATCAATAAATTACGTCAAAATCACAAGTACGCCACGTTCTTAAAAAGCACAAATAGAACACTTAAGATTTTTTAAAAAATTTGAAATTTCTTATGATTTTATTTCTTTTTTTTAAAACTACTAATGTTCGCCTTTTATTTTTGCATTTAAACGAACAGGCATAAAGAAATCGAAACAAAGAAAAATATTTTATTTTATTCTTAAACTTATCTTCATTTTTTCTACTGCATTGCTATTATTTTTTTCAAATTTAAAATGTTTTGTTTGTTTTGTTTTTTGTTTTTTTAGCAGCTTATACAAAACTTGTGATCACTTTCTGCATCTATTTGCTGTTTTTTCTATTACACATAAAGCAGATATATGAATATAACTCGCACAATATCCGTCAGAAATGGTGGATTTATTCCTAACATGAATACTGCAGTTATCTTAAGAAGGTGTAGCTTCCGTAACGGTTAGAGGATGGTTGAATGTTTTGTTTTAAAGCATATCTACCCTTTTCGATTTATTTACACCCAACTAGCAATCGCAAGATTCCGAGTTCGATACTGGTCCCCGCCAGTTCAGTGGATGAATAGCACAGATTAGGTAATCTGATCTGTTTGGTAAAATGGAGAGATGACAGTAGGTGTAGTGCTCCACCTCAGCTAAAACAATTTCCTTTGTCTGGCGCTAGCAAACAGGAGACTCTCTCACTGTCCAGCTGATAGACAATAGGTGTCCCCGCCAATTTTACTTTTGATAAACCTCTATTTACAGTATTTACTATTGCTTACAGTACCTGCTGTTGCTTAAGTGTTTACCGGCTTAAGTATTGAACAGGCTTACCGCTGCTTAACTTTGGTGATAAATCGGTAACCGGTGATGAATCGGTAACCGGTGCTTTCACTGTAATCGGTAAGAAAGATTCATGCATTTGTTGCAAGATGATAACGGTTGTGCCATGAAGGAATCACGAGTATTAATATATAGATGTGGTTTGTAATAGCACCAGAAATCCGACTCTTGGCTGCGTTTCTGTTGTACGTCAAGAGGAGTGGGGGATACTAATTAATCGTTGTGAATAAGTCTGACTTTCCATCAAAATTTATTAAGTAATAAGTAAAATAGCTCTTAAGTAGACATATGAAACGTTTTAATAATTAGATTGTCATACTGGGGTATATCCACAGGTCCTGTTAGTAATAATAATTTCCAGGAATGAGAAGGTGATTTTAGTCAACCAATGATGCGATCTTAAGAGACAGAACCACTACACAAATATCAAACATTTATGTATTTGCGCATAGATAATTATAATTCTCAGAAAGAAAGAAAGAAAGAAAGAAAGAAAGGGAAAGATTGGGAGTGGGTGTGAGTGCACGGAAGCGATAACGATAATCTATTTTAATCGAACAAAATAAAAAGACAAAAAGAAGGAAAAGAGAAAAACAGAGATAGAGATATAGATAGATAGATAGATAGATAGATAGAGAGAGAGAGAGAGAGAGAGAGAGAGAGAGAGAGAGAGAGAGAGAGAATGAGTTAGATCAATATTATCATCCTTTTTTACATATTGAAATATTAGCAGTAGCTCTTAAGTAAACATATGAAACGTTGTAATAATTACATTACCATACTGTGGTACAATTAAGGAACACGAGTATTAATATATAGATTCAGCTTGCTATAGCGCCATAAATCCATCTCCTGGTTGCGTTTCTATTGTATGTCAAGAGGAGCGGGGGACACTATTTAATCTCTGTAAATAAGAGTGACGTTTCATTAAAATTTCTTGTTTCAAATTCTGTATCGCGTATGGAAATAAACAAATGCTCATTTTAAACCAGATGGGGGTCGCAAGATGATAACGGTCGTACTTTTAAGGAACACGAGTATTAATGTATACATAGTTATCATTTATGTGGAGAAAAGTAGACACACACGGGATATTGTACTGGATGGATGTTTATTATAGGTAGTGATGTCGACGTTATAACGTTCCGGTGTATCAGACCTTCTTCAGGACACGGGCTGAGTTTTGTATTGGAGGATGTTGTTCTCATACTGAAGAGAGTCTTGCGGTCGTGATTAGGGAGGAGAGTAGTCAGATGCTGATGCCTACTCTGTGTAGAATAGTAGTAGGATTTTTTTCTCTACCTATAATAAACATCCATCCAGTACAATGTTCTGTGTTTGTCTACTTTTCTCAACATACTGTCGGATTGATTTCCTCTTTTTACTTCCAATATAAAAAAAATCGTCGGGGCGGCCTAATGTCGGTATCATCCAATCAGCGAGGGAGTCTATCCCCTGTTCACTAGAGCTAGACCAAGGAGATTGTTTTTGCATCTGAGGTGGAGCGCCACACCTATTATCAGCTCCTTACATTACCGCACAGATCCTTGTGCTACTCATAACGCTGAGTTGGCGAGGACCGGTATCGAACTAGGAACCTTGTGATTTCTAGCCGAACGACTGAGCTAACCCGGCCCAATATAATTCATGTGCAAATATCTGGTTTCAAGTAATTGTTCATTTTTCATCATCATCATTTCGTGCAAGCAGCACGGATATCACTGACAATCTCTCCCCAACCGTCCCTATCATTCATTGCCTCTGATAGGTCCTTTGCGCAGCATCCACTATAAGCTGGTTAATCTAAATATTTTCTGGGCGGCCCGCACTGGTGTTCCATGTGCTAGTTTCCACTGGAGAACGTCGCTTATGAGTTTGTCTTTGGTTCTCTAGCAGTGTCCAACATCTCCTATTCGTCTCACTCGCCAGTGAATTAAAGAAGAAGAAGAAGAAGAAGAAGAAGAAGAAGAAGAAGAAGAAGAAGAAGAAGAAGAAAAGAAGAAGAAGAAGAAGAAGAAGAAGCAATGAAGAAGAAGAAGAAGAAGAAGAAGAAGAAGAAGAAGAAGAAGAAGAAGAAGAAGAAGAAGAAGAAGAAGAGAAGAAGAAGAAGGAGGAGGAGGAGGAGGAGGAGGAGGTATAGAAGAAGAAGAGGAAGGAGGTAATAGAAGAAGAAGAAGAAGAAGAAAAAGGTAAAAGAAGAAGAAGAAGAAGAAGAAGAAGAAGAAGAAGGAGGAGGAGGTAATAGAAGAAGAAGAAGAAGAAGAAGAAGAAGAAGAAGGAGGAGGTAATAGAAGAAGAAGAAAGAGGAGGTAATAGAAGAAGAAGAAGAAGAAGAAGAATCTAGAAGAAGAAGAAGAAGAAGAAGAAGAACTGGGGGAACAAGTTAGTTAATAAAATTAGTCACAGGCGTCGTAGGAAACAGACGCTTAATATCTATTTCCTCACACGTGATCTTATGAAGCCTTGAGGAAAATAAAGACGTCGAAAACAAAACTAATGGTTTGTGTTCATTTATAAGAAGAAAAATTGGACAGAGATTTAGATAAACCCAAGACAAACCCAAGAAGACAGAAGACCAAAGGAATCAGACCAGCATAGAAAATATGATAAAGAAGATATATGAATAACTAGCAGCGGCTACCCGACGGCGCCTAGGTAGAGGGGAATTTATTTTACGTTAGTATGAGTGATAGGGGACAAGTGACCGAACTTTTTTTTCGGGTCTTGTTTGAACAAAAAAGTTCATATTTAATAACCTTTTTTGCACATACTTATTTTTCAAGTATTCCTATTAAATGATTTTCGGCAATTACAATTATGAACATGACTTGCTACATAGCGACGCAAATCCATCTCCTGGCTGCATTTATGTTGCCCTTTAAGAGGAGTGGCTGAAACTAATTAATCATTGTAGATTTCTTAAGTACTAAGTAACATAGCTCTTAAGTATTTGAGATACTTTTGTGCTATTAAACAGCACTGCGTGGCTTCGTCAGTTATGTTATTATTAACTGGTTTATTGTAGGGTTTCGGTTCTTTCAACATAATACACCCTCGCAGTTGGACACCACAAGAGATGATCAATCTCTAGAGCGCCACCTGTATTGTTCAACGCTAGCAGATAAACAGGCTATAGATAGAGTTCTACGAACGCAGGCCTCGGCTTCTGTACTTCTAGTTCAGAGTAGCTGTTAAAAAGTAAACATGTGAAACCTTGAAATAATTAATTTATCATACTGTGGTGCAGTTAATTAACACGAATATTAATATATTGATGCGGCTCTCTCTAGTGCCAGAACAAATCCGTCTCCTGTCTGCGTTTCAGTTGCACATCAAGAGGAGTGAGGGACAGTATTAATTAATTGCTATAGATAAGAGTGACGTTCCATTAAAAATTTCTTGTGTCAAATTCTTGTATCACGTATGGAAATAAACCAAAATGCCCAACGCGAATAGAGAACCTGACATTAGACACGGAACATGTCACAGAGCATAATGTCGATTTCCATCACTTAAAATGGCAACAAGCATCTTTGATCACGTGACTCTGACAGCGTCAAATATTGAATGAACAGATCAATAACCGACACAACGCTTCTACTCCATTTAAGCAGAAAGGAATAGATCACCAATAAAATGTCAGTTTCATAGTTCATATATATATATATATATATATATGTGTGTGTGTGTGTGTGTGTGTGTGTGTGTGTGTGTGTTTGTGTGTATGTGTGATATTGATATATATTACAAGTACACATCTAAGCAGGATAAAGGGTTAAAACTTGGATGGCAAACATGGCAAGACTAATGGATATATATATATATATATATATATATATATATATATATATATATATTAAGAGAGAGAGAGAGAGAGAGAGAGAGAGAGAGAGAGACTCATCAGATATATATATATATATATATATATATATATATATATTATTAGGAGTAACGGATTGAGTAAATCCGACAAAATGTGGTTGAAAATAGAGGAAAATATGGATAAAAACAAAACAAATAAATTCAAATGATATTTCGCCTCGGTGTGTTAAGAAGCTTTGTCAACAGACACACAAAGACACACACAAAGTCACACACACACACACACACATATATAAGTATATAATATCACTT
Organism: Doryteuthis pealeii; assembly: GCA_023376005.1. Taxonomy (NCBI): domain Eukaryota; kingdom Metazoa; phylum Mollusca; class Cephalopoda; order Myopsida; family Loliginidae; genus Doryteuthis; species Doryteuthis pealeii. Next base: position 7,175,478 of record CM042174.1, read on the forward strand.
ATTGCGATATTACATTTTAAACGGTACAATATAGATATATCAATACTCGTGATCCATGTTGCAACAACCTCTGGTTATATATATATATATATATATATATATATATATATATATATATATATATATATATATAACACATCGCATGGTTTACTTCTCATATATATATATATATTATATATATATAAGTGTGTGTGTGTGTGTGTGTGTGTGTGTGTGTGTGTACTGTCACTTATTGCGTCATTACATTTTGAAACGGTACGCTATTAACTATAGCAGAACGTTAAGATGTGTTTAAAAACCGAAACGTTAAAAGTTCCTGTATCCTCATTTAATAATGAATGCATCTTCTGAATAAATGTTTTAGATAAAAGAAATAAAATAAATGAAACGCATTAGATGAAATAAAGTAACATTTCACATAGTTAATACAATACTAGAGAAAATTAATAGAATACTAGGAAAATTAATAGAATACTAGGAAAATTAGTAGAATACTAGGAAATTAATAGAATACTAGGAAAATTAATAGAATATTAGAGAAAATTAATAGAATACTAGGAAAATTAATAGAATACTAGGAAAATTAGTAGAATACTAGGAAAATTAATAGAATACTAGGAAAATTAGTAGAATACTAGGAAATAATAGAATACTAGGAAAATTAATAGAATACTAGAAATTAATAGAATATAGGAAAATTAATAGAATATAGAAATTAATAGAATACTAGGAAAATTATAGAATACTAGAAATTAATAAAATACTAGGAAATTAATAGAATTAATAGAATACTAGAGAAAATTAATAGAATACTAGAGAAATTTAATAGAATACTAGAAAAAATTAATAGAATACTAGGAAAATTAGTAGAATACTAGGAAATTAATAGAATACTATAGAAAATTAATAGAATACTAGGAAAATTAATAGAATACTAGGAAAATTAGTAGAATACTAGGAAATTAATAGAATACTATAGAAAATTAATAGAATACTAGGAAAATTAATAGAATACTAGAGAAAATGAATACAATACTAGACTAGAACGCCCTTTTTAGAATCTCACACAAAGTAAACTAACCTTCCCATCATGCCCTCAAAACTTAACCACATTTGATGCTACATTGCAATATACAACAGTGTGTGTTGACATCCTTCCGTCTGCTAAAGACGATGGCGTAGTGTCCACATTTCTATTCAATTATTATTATCTGCATCTGCGTGAGTGGCTGAACAGAGAAATTTTTTAATGGCAATCTCTAGTGCAGTGATTGTAAACAAACAGTGATGCTTGCTGGAGTTGTTGTTGTCTCTCCTTCCTTCTGGCTCTCTTTTCTGTGGCGGCTAATTTCCTCTCTTTTTCATTCCTTTTCGTTCCTTGTTTAACGAGAAGGCGCCAAGCTTCTCGATTTTCTGCACAAGCCTCCCATATATTGCTGTTGATGTGGCATGTCTTCATATCCTTGCAGACGTTTTAAAAGCGCAGGTGTGGTCTCCCTGCCTTTTACTAATTCGCCATACAGTAGGGTTTTGGGGATGCGACCTTTGTACATAATGACCGTCTTCCTCGAAATTCTCTACGTGTGTGTACGTCATACATTTTCTTTCTTTTTCTTTTGGAAGTCCATCGCAGACGACGATGACGTCACTCCATTTCTTCGGTTCCTACCAAGTCATACACACACGCAGAGAATGTCAACGAACAGTCATACAACAGAATGGACAGAACCTAACAGCAAGCTAAGAGCTCCAGACCTTCAGAAATCTTCTGACGAACAGATCTTTATCTCGAAATATTAATAATAAATAAAAGGTAAACAAACAACATCATAGTTACCTCATTTTTCTTTACACCTGCATTGTGATAGATTCGTGTGTATCTCTATGTGTAATCTATTAATAATGGAGATTCGGTTCCGGTTTTTGTCTGTTTACAAAAATTACGTCACTGCTTACGTCACATTACCCAAAATCGTCATAACATAGAATAAATACACTCAAAATTTGAGCATGCAACATTAGACAGTTTTTTTAAAACAAGTTTTAATAAGTACATGACTGGTATTATATATCTATATATAGTTTGTTTTATTTTAATACATATTTAAAGTTTACATTTCAAATTGTTTTATTTTTTAATCCTTTGATGAATTTGATGATTTTACTTACTTAGGGTAGAAACTCGCTGACATTGAATTTTTTACTCCCACCTCTCAGGCAATATGTTTCAAAAATCTATTTTTACATCGCCCGGAGGGTGTTTTTTTATTTTGTACTAGTATAAATAATGGAACACTTTTCTCTTTTATTCCGAATTAGAATTATTGGACCATATGACATTTAGGCACCCATTTTTAAACTCGATTCAGAAGGACGTATTTTTTGTTTACACCGTCAATATCCTGTTGTTTTTAACAGACGATTTGTAGAGTTTTTTTTAATTATAAAAATAACCTCTAACCCTAACCCCTAACAAGCAACCGGATATTGACGGTGTAAATGGAAAAACATGTCCTTTCTGAATCGTGATCAAACAGTGGTGCCTAAAGGTCATATAGTCCGTATTATTTTTCAATTTATTCTTCTATTGATCGAATTATATTGTATCCACATTTCTGTTTTTAGATTTAAATACTTTTTTCTATTTCCTTTTTTTAATCATTCGAACTTTCCGTTCATTTCTGTCTGGCTATTATTGGAACAGAGAGAAATAATTCACACACGGTTAAATCATGTTTATCACCTAAGACAAGCAAAATAAAAAAACGCCCTCTGGGCGACGTAAAATGAATATTGCCTGAGGGGATGGGAGTTGAAAATTCAATATCAGAGAGCTTGTATCATAAGTAAAGTAAAATCATCAAATTTATTAAAGGAGTAAAAAATAAAATAAATTTATTTAAGGAGTAAAAAATAATTAAAAGAATTGAAATGGAAAATTAGTTCTGATAATATGCAAATTAATCTTTCAAATTAATCTCTTAGGAATTAGACACACTAGCAAAATAAAAATACACCCTCTGGGCGACGAAAAATGAATATTGCCTGCGGGGATGGGAATTGAAAATTTAATATCAGAGAGTTTGTATCATAAGTAAAGTAAAATCATCAAATTTATTAAAGGAGTAAAAAAAAAATTTTTTAATTGAAATGGAAACTTAGTTCTGATAACTTTAGATATATATTAAAATAAAACAAACTATATATAGATAGATAATACCAGGTATGTATTTATTAAAACTTGTTTAAAAAACCAATGAGGACTGTCTAACATTGCATGCTCAAATTTTGAGTGTATTTATTCTATATTATGACGAGTTTAGTTAGTGTAACGTAAGCAGTGACGTAGTTTTTGTTACAGACAAAAACCGGAAGCGAATCTCCATTATTAATATATTTACGGTTTTATTAGTAGCCTCTTTAAGAATACACTACTAATAAATAGTCGATAAGTTAAAGGAAACCTATCGTACATATGTTGTAGCGCTCGAGTGTAATGGTTATCGTCATAGGCAATGGACTTGGCGAACAGAGTTCAAATCCTGGACGAGGCTAGTTGCAGTTCACATAGCAATTCACATACAATTAGAAAATGTATAGACCCAACTACCATTCCTCGATTGGGCCAGTTTAGCTCAGTCGCTAGAACACTTGCCTAGGCATCACAAGGTTCCTGGTTCGATACCGGCCCTCGCCAACTCTATAGAGTGTGGAGTACTCCTTTATTGCTATAACTCCTATGTCTGCTCTGGCTCAGAGTGGTAGTATCTGTTAGTGTCCCATTTAGGATTCAAATATATATTTACCAACCCCTCCACACGAGCAGGATGCGACACAAGGTCAATGTCTTAAGCGTAGTTTAACAGGTTTGAATTCAGATTTGTCCTTCTCTAAGACTGGTTATCTTGCCATGGTTAAAGAGCAAAGTCTGTCCTGCTATTTACCCAAGCTGGAGGGAGAATTAAATTCATACCTTTCCAAAGGGTATTAGCGCCATGTAAAATGCAAACAGCTTCGTCCAGGATTTGAACTCTGGTCGACGAGTCCATTTTCTATGACTCTAACCCTTACATCATGCGCCTCCATAGCCTTTAGGGGTCAGATAGATATGTTTGGAAGTTAATACAAATTATTTCGACCAGATTATTGACATATGAAGTCAATGATAAATCTTTGTGATAAAAACGAGGAAAACAGTCCGAAAAATCTAAATAACACGATACTAAACTAGTTCACTCGTTCACTTCTATCGCCCTGTCGGTGGGGCGTTAGAATACACCGTCGGTACCTCTGTAGAGGAGTAAGACTTCCCCAATGGGCCACCTGTTGGCCGTGGGTGACGACATGTGATGCTTAAGGATGGAACTTAGATGGCTGAGCAGTCCATGAGATGCTACGCTCCACTTTGGCCCTTACTTAGACGAGACGGGTGGTCGGAGAGGCCCCTTCCGATCAATCGGCTGGTCACATCAAGCCCTAGCACCTATATGATTGCCCCAACCCTATTGCTCTTATGGCAAGCCCCAACCCTTTTTATCATACTAGAAGGCGGTGGCTGAGTGTCTTCCTGTCTTGGGAATGACGTTAAACTTTATCTGATTGTGCGGTTCTAATTCTAGAGGTCTGGAGAATACGGAGCACCACTTCAACACCATTGCTTCCTGGTCCACTCTGACCCGGAGTGGTAGTACTTGTTATGGAGCCATCTATGGGTTTAATAGAAAATGTGTTTATTAAAAAAAATGAGTATCTATTAAGATTAAATTTATCTCAAAAATTTATCGGCATTAAATGACCCACTCAGGTTGATATGCCGTAAACAAAACAAACACACTCACACACACACACACACACATACACACACACACACACACACACACACACATTTCTCTGTTGAAGACTTTACTATCAAAATTTGTTTTGGACGAACATACATCGTTCCCATCCTTATTCGTATTAATCTATTTAAAAAATTGAGTATCTATTAAGACTGAATTTATTTTAAAAGATTATCGGCATTAAATGACCCACTGAGGTTTATATGCCGTAAAACAAAACAAAACACACACACGCACACACACGCGCACACACACATTTCTCTGCTGAGTACTTTAGTATCAAAATTTGTTTTGGACGAACATACAACGTCGGCCATCATTATTCGTATTGATTTATAAAACAAAATGGAGTATCTATTAAGACTAAATTTATTTTAAAAATGTATCGGCATTAAATGACCCATTTAGGTTGATATGCCGTAAAACAAACCCACACACACACAAAACACAAAACACACACACACACACACACCACACACACACCACACACACACTTCTATGCTGAAGACTTTAGTATCAAAATTTATTTTGGACGAACATACATCGTCGTCCATAATGGATTGATTTTATCTAAAAAATTGAGTATCTATTAAGACTAAATTTATTTTAAAAATGTATCGGCATTAAATGACCCTCTTAGGTTGATATGCCGTAAAACAAACCCACACACACACACACACACACACACACACTCTATGCTGAAGACTTTAGTATCAAAATTTATTTTGACGAACATGCATCGTCGTCCATAACGATGGATTGATTTATCTAAAAAATGGAGTATCTATTAAGACTAAATTTATTTTAAAAATGTATCGGCATTAAATGACCCACTCAGGTTGATATGCCGTAAAACAAACCCACACACACACAAACACAACAACACACACACACACACACACACACTTCTATGCTGAAGACTTTAGTATCAAAATTTATTTTGGACGAACATACATCGTCGTCCATAATGGATTGATTTATCTAAAAAATGGAGTATCTATTAAGACTAAATTTATTTTAAAAATGTATCGGCATTAAATGACCCTCTTAGCGTTGATATGCCGTAAAACAAACCCACACACACACACACACACACACACACTTCTATGCTGAAGACTTTAGTATCAAAATTTATTTTGGACGAACATGCATCGTCGTCCATAACGATGGATTGATTTATCTAAAAAATTGAGTATCTATTAAGACTGAATTTATTTTAAAAGATTATCGGCATTAAATGACCCACTGAGGTTGATATACTGTAAAACAAAACAAAACAAAACAAACACACACACTTCTACGCTGAAGACTTTAGTCTGGCTTCATATTTTTAATTCCTTTCTCAGTTTTAGTATCAAAATTTGTTTTGGACGAACATACATCATTATTCGTATTGATTTATCTTAGTATTCTCTTTTAGCTTTCCGCTTGGTCGCCATCTGCCAGCTCGACGCATGCGCAGTCACGTGACGACTGGCATATTTCCGCTCCAAATAACCGAACGTCCAATACGTCCGGTTTTAATATAATTGTCGTGCGATTCCATTACCAGCTGGCAAGGATTTGATGCTATTTAATTAGTCGATAATTAAGTCAACGTAAGTCTCAAACAGTGAGATAACTGAATGTGTCTCTTCATAGATGATAATGTAATATTTTGTGATTACCGGGATTTGTGATGACAATTATATCCTTATCGGTCATTAGGTAAACTCAATTGTTTAGTCTTTCATTGGAGGTCAGGTGATAGCAAGTCATGATAATATAAAAAAATCCGGGGAGATACCAGCTAGTGTTCTTAAGATGCATTGGGTTACCTAAAGGAGAGTAACCCAACACAGAACATTCGCTAGGAAAATAACAAACAAGTCAATTATTAATATATAACATTTAATTCAACACTTACTGCATTCTAAGTAAAAGTAAAGTCGACGGGGCTGTCTAAAGTCAGTATCAGCCAGTCAGCGAGGGAGTCTATCTCCTTTTCAATAGTGCTAGACAAGGAGATTGTTTTAGCATCTGAGGTGGTGCGCCACACCTACCATCAGCTCCTTACTTTACCGCACAGATCCCTGTGCTACTCATACGCTGAGTTGGCGAGGACCGGTATCGAACTAGGAACCTTGTGGTTTCAAGCCGAACGCTCTACCGACTGAGCTAACTCGGCCCCTGCATTCTACTGACATTGTATTATATATATATTCCAACCCCTCCGTACGAGCAGGATGTGACACAAGGTCAATTTCTTAAGCGGAGTTCAACAGGTTTGAATTCAGAGTTTTCCTTGTCCTGGACCGGTTGCCTAAGCAAGTTTAAAGAGTCCAGTCTGCCCTACTATTTACCCATAGCTGGAGGGAGAGTAGGATTCATACCTTTCCCAAGGGTATTAGCGCTAAGTGAAATGCAATTAACACATCCAAGATTTGAACTGACATTGTATTATAAGAATTTGGGGAGATATCAGCTCCCGTTTTTATAATGCATAGCGAGTAATCCAACACAGAACATCTGGTAGGAAAATAACAAACAAGTCAACGTAAGTCTCAAACAGTGAGATAACTGAATGTGTCTCTTCATAGATGATAATGTAATATTTTGTGATTACGGGGATTTGTGATGACAGTTATATCCTTATCGGTCATTAGGTAAACTCAATTGTTTAGTCTTTCATTGGAGGTCAGGTGATAGCAAGTCATGATAATAGAAAAATTCGGGGAGATATCAGCTGATGTTCTTATGATGCATTGGGTTACCTAAAGGCGAGTAACCCAACACAGAACAATCGGTAGGAAAATAACAAGCAAGTCAATTATTAATATATAACATTTAATTCAACACTTACTGCATTCTACTGACATTGTATTATATATATTTACCAACCCCTCCGTACGAGCAAGATGTGACACAAGGTCAATTTCTTAAGCGGAGTTGGTTAGCTCAGTCGGTAGAGTGTTCGGCTAGAAACCACAAGGTTCCTACTTCGATACCGGTCCTTGCCAACTCCGCGTATGAGTAGCACAGGGATCTGTGCGGTAAAGTAAGGAGCTGATGGTAGGTGTGGCGCTCCACCTCAGATGCTAAAACAATCTGCTTGGTCTAGCGATATTGAAAAGGGGATAGACTCCCTCGCTGACTGGCTGATACCGACTTTAGACAGCCCCGTCGACTATTTATCCATAGTTGGAGGGAGAGTAGGATTCATACCTTTCCCAAGGCTATTAGCGCTAAGTGAAATGCAATTAACACATCCAAGATTTGAACTGACATTGTATTATAATAATTTGGGGAAATATCAGCTCCCGTTTTTATAATGCACAGCGAGTAATCCAACACAGAACATCTGGTAGGAAAATAACAAACAAGTCATTTGATAAGCACTTTACAACTGTGTTCACACAAGTTGATGTATAAAAAGAAAGAAAGTTAGAAATAAACTACTGGTAAGGCCCAGGGGAAAATAACCCACGGGGAGAAAACTAAGGAGGTCAAAGTTGAGGGCAAAGACTGGAAATAAAATTAACCTAGAAATTCGAGATTCATTTTAGTTGGAGGATGAGCTGGTTCATCCCTTTAACTAGGGTATTAGTCTGAAAGTGAACGTAATAGCGCACTTGGATCTCGAACTCACTGCGATATTACAGTCCTGTTCATAGTTTGTGTAATGCTAAAGCCATCCTTGGTGAAGAACGGTTGTGGTACTATTTAATCCATAGTTGGGGGATGAAGGTGTTAATTCTTTTCCGACAGGTATTAGTCCAACAGCGAACGTTATAGCACGAATGGAGTTCGAAATCGCTTTCTACATTGGATATCTACACATATATGTTTATTGGCAAGCGTTCGAGATTAATTCTAAAGATTAATTTGTAAATGTGGTCAAATATATTTCAGGAGTAATACAAAGCCTAAGATATTAATTTTAAAGATTGATTTCGCATATTTCTATTAATAATGGAGATTCGCTTCCGGTTTTTGTCTGTAGCAAAAACTACGTGACTGCTTACGTCACACTATCTAAAATCGTCATAACAGAACAAATACACTCAAAATTTGAGCATACAATGTTAGACAGTCCTCATTGGTTTTTTAAACAAGTTTTAATAAATACATGACTGGTATTATATATCAATATATAGTTTGTTTTTATATATATTTAAAGTTATCAGAACTAAGTTTCCATTTCAATTCTTTTAATTATTTTTTACTCCTTTAATAAATTTATTTTATTTTTTACTCCTTTAATAAATTTGATGATTTTACTTTACTTATGATACAAACTCTCTGATATTAAATTTTCAACTCCCATCCCTTCAGGCAATATTCATTTTACGTCGCCCAGAGGGTGTTTTTTTATTTTGCTAGTGTGTCTAATTCCTAAGAGATTAATTTTAAAGATTAATTTGCATGTGTGTTCTAAGCCTAAAAGAAAGATTTTGACGATTAATTTGTATATGTGGACACATGTGTTTGAAGGGTTAAAGAAAGCCGAAGATATTAATTCTAAAGATTAATTCCTATTTGTAGAAACGTATGTTCATTAATTAAAAGATAATCTTCTTTTTTGTGTCGGTTTAACCTTGTTTATCGTGATTTCATAAAATTAAAGATGGATTTAAATTCTGTTGTGTGTCATCATATTCTGGCCTGGCAACTCCTTGTCAAACAAGGCACGAATAGGAGTGAAGAAGAAAGGAAAGAAGCCACCACAGAAAAGAGAGCTAGAAGGAAAGAAACTCCAGCAAGCAGTCCTTTTGTTTGCAGTCACTGCACCAGAGATTATCATTCAAAAATTGGTCGGTTCAGCCACTCACGCAGACGTAGATAAAAAACATTGAAAAAAATGTGGACACTACGCCATCGTCTTTATCAGACGGAAGGATATCAACACATATTGGTGTATATTGCAATGTAACATCAAAGGTGGTTAAGTTTTGAGAGCATGATGGGAAGGTTTGTTTACTTTTTGTGGGATTCTAAAAAGGGCGTTCGAGTCTAGTATTCTATTAATTTTCTCTAGTATATTATTAATTTTCTCTAGTATTCTATTAATTTTCTCTAGTATTCTATTAATTTTCTCTAGTATTCTATTCATTTTATCTAGTATTGTATCAATTTTCTCTAGTATCTCTATTAATAACGAAGATTGTGTGGATTTCTGTCCGTAACAAAAACTACGTCACAGCTTACGTCACAATATTCTTGTGTTATATACACTCAAAATTTGAGTAAGCAATTTCAAAAATTGCTCTTTGCTCTCGTCCTTTTTTTCAGTAACAAGAAGTTAACTAAAAAGTTAAAATGGAGATCCTTTGTGTTTCTCACAAACTTTATTCTACTTATCTTGAGGTAATTCTTTAGTATTTTGCATTTGGTAGGTACCATTATTTTATTGTAACTAATAGGCTACAGTCCCAAGCGTCAAGAGGCTTAGTTTTTGATTTACGTAGCCGAACCACCTATCAAAATAATTCTAACGTAATTATTAATGAAAAAATCTAAAAAGACTAATAACCAATGTTCGCAGTAGGACCATTCATTAAAATTATGTCAAAAGTACCATTTAAACGGGCTAATTTGCAGTAAAATACGTATAAAAACTAAGTAGCTCCGAAATTTCTACCATAGATTATACAACATTTGGTTCTTTCTTGGTGTCCCTTACTGTTGGGTAGAATCCTTTGGTTGAGCAAAGTCCTTGGCTGGAGGTCCGTTCGTCAATGTCGAATAGGTGCAAATGAACGGCTTTCAAGATCGGTGATTAAATAGTTAACAAACCACGTATTCGAGCTGTTGATTGGCTGGCTTTAATCCACGTATCCATGCAGAGCCTATTAGTTTAAGTGATGGGCCACAGCAGATCTTCGATTTAAACATTTTTTCTTTTGTTTTGTATTTTTCTGGTGAGGTGTAATAAATACTATGCTGGAATTAGAGACTTATTGTTTCTATCCTGTTCTACGAACAGAATTGAGAAATATTCTCTTTTCGTTCAACGAGAGGTAGACGTGTTGCATAATCTATGTGGAGGCGTAGATTGTTGGCAACCCCATGTGTTTCTGCAGGGATTGTCCCTTTCATGTCACGGACGGAAAATTACTGACAGTTGGAGTCTCAGACGTCACGTGATTTTGAATTAGTTACTCAGTTCGAGCCGATATTTTAGAGCGGAGAAGACGCCCCGTTTGCTTCGGCTGACTCAACTCAGCGCGCTGTGTGTGTGTCGTTAGTAAGAAAAGAAACTTAGTTAAGTAAATAAAAAGTTTTTAAAAGAACAGTATGGCGTTGTTGGTTGATGTATGTCTTAGCAAGAAGACTGACCAAGACAGAAAATAAATCAAGAAATGAAGAACTAACAAGATAGAAGTCAAAGCTAGATGATCGAATGGCCAAACAAGCAAAGAAGAAAGAAAGTTATGCATCTCTAACTGTCTATCTCTCTCCCCTCTCCAGTAAAAGAACATTGTGCATATATCCGCAACATGACCATGCTGGTACGTAACAGATGATCACTCAAAGAAAGTGAACAAAAGAGAGAGGTTCAAGGGACTGAATTGTCATGTGACCAAACGGACACGTGATGTGTGAAGCCACACTGACAATCCAAGGGGAGACAATTATATTTGTCTCCGTACATAGTCAGATAAATCATTTTTATCCATATTGTTTTGGGGGTCATTCTTATTTTTATACTGTTGTTTTTTCTATCCCTTTTTTTCTTCATGACTTTTCTCTCCGGGATATTTTTCTTTCTCTTTCTTACTTTCCCTTTTCTGATCCCTCCCTCTCTCTCTATCTATCTCTCTCTCTATCTATCTATCTATCTCTCTCTCTCTCTCTCTCTCTCTCTCTCTCTCTCTCTCTCTCTCTTACTCACCCTTTTCCAATATCTCTTTACTCTTCCCTTCTCTTACTCTCCCTTTTCCGATCTCTCTCTCTCTCTCTCTGTCTCTCTCCCTTTCCAATATCTCTTTTACTCTCTCTTTTTTCCCTGATCTCTCTCTCTCTCTCTCTCTCTCTCTCTTTTTCCGATCTCTCTCTCTCTCTCTCTCTCTCTTATTCACCCTTTTCCGATATCTCTCTACTCTCCCTTCTCTTACTCTCCCTTTCGATCTCTCTCTCTCTCTGTCTCTCTCCCTTTTCCAATATCTCTTTTACTCTCTCTTTTTCCCCCTGATCTCTCTCTCTCTCTCTCTCTCTCTCTCTCTCTCTCTCTCTCTCTCTCATCCAAACTTTCCCCGTCTCCAATATCTCTTTTACTCTCTCTTTTTTCCCCTGATCTCTCTCTGTCTCTCTGTCTCTGTCTCTCTATCTCTGTCTCTGTCTGTCTGTCTCTCTCTCTCATCCAAACTTTCCCCGTCTTCAATATCTCTTTTACTCTCTCTTTTTCCCCTGATCTCTCTCTGTCTCTCTCTCTCTGTCTCTCTGTCTCTGTCTCTGTCTGTCTGTCTCTCTCTCTCATCCAAACTTTCCCCGTCTCCAATATCTCTTTTACTCTCTTTTTTTCCCCTGATCTCTCTCTGTCTCTCTGTCTCCTCTCTGTCTCTCTGTCTCTCTCCTCTGTCTCTCTGTCTCTCTCTGTCTGTCTGTCTCTCTCTCTCTGTCTCTCTGTCTCTCTCTCTCTCTCTCTCTCATCCAAACTTTCCCCGTCTCTCGCTCCCTTTTTTTCGGTTATAAACATTCAAACTTTAACATTGCGTACGGCTATTTTCTTCATGGTTTTTCTCTGTTTTTTCTCTTGTTTGTTTGTTGTTCTTTTTTGGGTTTTTTTTTTAGTCTTTTTGTTTCTTTATGTCTCGATATATTTCCAGTTTTATGTCTCTTTTAGTTTTTCCCTACAGTCAAGTGAACTATCGACATTTGACCATTTTTCTTCGAATTGTGTTGTAAAAAGGGCCGGTTTAGCTCAGTCGGTAGAGCATTCGGCTAGAAACCACAGGGTTCGTAGTTCGATACCGGACCTCGCCAACTCAGCGTATGAGTAGCAGAGGGATCTGTGCGGTAAAGTAAGAAGCTGATGGTAGGTGCGGCGCTCCCCCTCAGAGGCAAAAACAAGCTCCTTGGTCTAGCGCTAGTGAAAAAGAGATAGACTCCCTCGCCGATTGGCTAATACCAATACTATGCTTAGCTTAGGTGTGGCACACAGCCAGAAGTATGGGGCACACAGTGAGAATCGAACTCAGAAACAATGGTCTGCTAAGCTAGCTTGCTAACCATTACACTACATCAGGTGCAAATAATCTTTCTCTTTTTCTTTCAAAAAGAAAGAAAAAGAGAATATATATAAAGAGATAGATTGATAGATAGATAGAGAGAGAGAGAGAGAGAAAGAGATGTTTAGTGAATTAATCAGGGTAACCGCTTTCGTGTTTTAGTTTCTCTCTTTCTCTTTCTCTTTCTCTCTCTCTTTTCTTTCTCTTTCTCTTTCTTTCTCTCTCTCTCTCTCTTTATTTCTCTTTCTCTCTCTCTCTTCTTTCTCTTTCTCTCTCTCTTTTTTCTTTCTCTTTCTCTCTCTCTTTTTCTTTCTCTTTCTCTTTTTCTTCTTCTCATTTTCTTTCTCTTTCTCTTTTTCTTCTCATTTTTCTCTCTTTCTCTTTTTCTTCTTCTCATTTTTTCTCTTTCTCTTTTACTTCTTCTCATTTTTTTCTCTTTTTTTTTCTTCTTCTCATTTTCTTTCTCTTTCTCTTTTTCTTCTTCTCATTTTTCTCTTTCTCTTTTTCTTCTTCTCTTTTTTCTCTTTCTCTTTTTCTTCTCTCTCTCTCTCTCTCTCTCTCTCTCTCTCTCTTCTCTTTCTCTCTCTGTTTTATTTACTCTTTTACTATCTCGTACACACACACACACACACACACTCAATATCATTTTTTTATTTATCATTTCTACCCAATAATATACAAATCCATCCATTTCGTCATAAGAAATTGAATTTTGCATTATATATTTCACTTTCCAATGCTCTGCGTAGAATTCTAAAGCTATGAAGAAAATTTGTTTTTTATCAGGAAGAAGCAGAAGAAAGTGCCAGAACCTTTTATACAATTGACGTTTAAAGACATTTAAAGAGTATTTAAGTTTCTTGCGCATAGACTTTAAATAAATAAACTTCCCATCAGGGAATACATCCATGAAGAGACAGGCAGTAAATTTTCCATTCAGAAACAGAGCCAAACTTCCATACATTATTCGTGAGTATTTAAGAAATATTCGCCTCGAAGAACTGTTAGCAATTTAAGGAATATGCCCCTAAATAGAAAAGCCCCTCCCTCCCAAAAAAAGTCGTCCCATAATTTACGAGTGCGAAAATATCGATTGAGAATTTATTCAATGAAATGGTGAAAAACGAAACCCTAGCACGTATATAAAATAAATGTGTTGTGAGGAATTTTTGTTTTTGTTATTCAGTTTTATTTAAACTACTCATTACCTTGAAGAGTACTTTCATGTATAGATTCAGCAGCAAGAGAGGGACACCGTCAGATGAGGAAAGGCTTTTACGTCATAAGACCAGATACCATATACTGATTTGAAATCTACAATTAATATATTCCTTAATACAAAATGACAACAACACTGGAATGACAACATCCACAATAAACTCTTCCTAATCAAACCCAATTTGGGAAACTGGAGCCCAAGTTTAAGGAAGTCTAGAAAGGAACAAGCCATTGTGTCCCGATTACACATTGGTCATACAAGACTAACACACTCCTATATACTCGAACAAGAACAACAACCACAATGTGGAACATGTCAAACACCTTTGACAGTTAAACACTTATTCATGGAATGCAGTTTTTTTTGCTCACATCAGAAACCGTTATTTTAAAGCAAACAATATGAAAGATCTGTTTGAAAATGTCAACATGGAGGATATTCTCTCTTTTTTGAGGGAAATAATATTATACCATAGAATATAGACATGAAAAAAATCAATACTATACAACATAATCCACAATAATGCTAACACATTTTGAAAACCAATAACTAAAATGTATGAATATAAATACACGATATGTATCACTTCCAAACCGTTAGGCATGACATAACCCCAGACGGGTTGATATGCCGTTAAAATCAATAAACAAACAAACAAACAAGTCATAAGACAGAGGGGTCAAAATTTAGGTACTGGACATATATGCCTAAAAGCTTGGGTTCCATCCAAAGAATTGTGATATTGTAAAGGGTACCTGGTACCTCTAAAGGAACCGGGTTAATTCCTGAAATGAGGTAACCAAGCCAGTGTCTGTACAGGAAGGCGTCAAAGTTTAGGTACTGGATATGTATTCCTAAGAAGTGTGTCCCTAAAAAACTGTGATATTGTAAAGGGTATCTGGTACCTCTAAAGTAAACTGCTTCATTCCTGAAATGAAGTAACCAAGCGAGTGTCTGTTCAGGAAGCACTCAATGTTTGGCTACTGGATATGTATTACTAAAAGGTAAAAATTGTGATATTGTAAAAGGTATCTTGTACCTCTAAAGTAAACGGCTTCATTGCTAAAATGAGGTAATCAAACGAATGCCTGTCTGTGCAGGAAGACGTCAAATTTAGGTACTGGATATGTATTTCTAAAAGATGCCCCCCAAAAAAATGTGGTATTATAAAAGGTATCTGGTGCCTCTAAAGAAAACGGCTTCATTCCTGAAATGAGGTAGCCAAACTGTTTTATTATTTTTAACAATAAAATAAAATAATTCTAATCAATTATTAATCTGTTAACTCCATTGCCATCTTGCACAAGTATTTACGTTTTGATATCATTAGATATTATATTGAATTAGAAAATCTAATAAAATTAAACACGAACAGAAAAACATTACACTTATTTTTACTTTATTCTAATTGATTTCAATATTAAAAAAAATATACATAGGATTGTTTTCATACGTTTGAGAATAAAACAATAATATTAGAAATCAATAACACCAAGTAATTATTTATTAAACCCGGTTTTATTAAAACCGGTATGCAAATTATTGGTACCATAAATGTAAACATGTATTTCTTAATGATTTCTAAAACACATCACAGAATCTAAAACACATTAATAATATTGGCTGTTTGGAGGCGAATTTATATCAACTAGAATATTATAGATAAATTGTTAACAAATAGGATGCTAAATAAAATTAAATAATGATTATTTAATACCCATCGAGAATATAACGTAAATAACTAAGGAAATTGTGACGTTGATGGTGACGTAGTTTCGGTTACAGATAGCCAGCTACACAATCTCCATAATTACTTGAATTTTTATTGTATCAAATTGTTGCCAACATTTGCTCATATATTCCTTAAATCTAGAATAAACATAAAAAAATGTTGTTAAGAAATATGACAGGGTATATTGTAAGCTAAATCGATTAAGAATTATTGCTACAAACTGAATAACTTTATCTGCAGACCAAGCATGTGCCTTAAAAATTATTGTATTTATCTTATTATAATGGAGATTCAGGGTCTGTCTGTCCAGGAGAGCGACAAAGCTTGGGTACTGGACATGCATGCCTTTAAAAAGAAATTGTGATATTGTAAAAAGTATGGTAGCTCTAAAGAAGTCAGGTTCATTTCTGAAATGAGGTAACCAAGCAAATACATGGTACGATTAATATTTTTGTAATTTAACCATTGTAGTTCTTTTTGACAATAATAAAACAGATAAAATTATTCTAATCAATTATTATTCTGTTAACTGTATTGAAATCTAATAGATTTCCATATGCCATAGTTGAATGAGCTGACTATCTTTAATTATAAAATGACTTGATTAGTTAAGTTAAAAGTTAAAGTTGATAGAAACAATGACATTAAAAAGATGTACTTTTATTATAAATTATTCTAATCTATTATGTTGATGTATAAATGAATTATTTATATTATATCTATATCTTGAGGCGTGTGGTCTAATGGTTAGAATAATAGGAAATGGATTCGTCAACCAGAGTTCAATTCCTGGACGAAGCTGTTTGCATTTCTCATAGCGCTAATACCCTTGGGAAACGTATGAATCCAATTCTCCCTCCAGCTATGGGTAAATTGCAGGGCAGACTGGGCTCTTTAATCATGGTTAGGTAGCCAGTCTAGGAGAAGGAAAACTCTGAATTCAAACCTGTTAAACTCCGTTTAAGAAATTGACTTTGTGTCGAATCCTGCTCATGCGGAAGGGTTGGTAAATATATATATATATTTATATATATATATATATATATATATATATATATATATATTAAGAAATGTTATGCTTAATAATGTCTTCATTAAGGGAGCCCCGCTTTTCGGCATCAGTTTATCAACGAGTATTTAATTTATAATCGAAATCGTTATTACATAGAATTATTTATTAACGAGATTTATTAACGAGATATCTACGATGTTTCATAGTAGTTTTAACAAAGTTTGGTTCAATAAATAATTAAGTAAAGTCGTCGGTGTAGCCTAAAGTCGGTATCAGCCTATCAGTCAGGGAGTCTATCCCCTTTTCACTAGTTAGTACTAGTGAAAAGGGGATAGACTCCCTGGCTGATAGGCTGATACCGACTTTAGGCTACACCGACGACTTTATTTAATTATTTAATCAAGGAGATTGTTTTTGCCTCTGAGGCCTTTATGGCAAGCCCCAAACCCTTTTTATCATGTGGGTGCTAGAAAGCGGTGGCTGCGGGTCTAAATTTCCTGGGAATGACGTTAAACTCTATCTGACGGTGCGGTTCCAGTTTTGGAGGTTTGGGGAATGTGGAGCACCCCTTCATCACCATTGCTCCCTGGTCCACTCTGACCCGGAGTGGTAGTACATGTTAGGGTCCCATCTATGGGTTCAATAGAAAACCTGAGTTTATAAACAAAATTGTATTATCCATTAAAAATGAAATTATTTCAAAACTTTCTTAGCATTAAACATTTTTTAAGCAATATAAGTATTCGGCATAAAATAACCCAAGGGTTGACATACCGTAAAAATAAACCAAACCAAACCGACAGAGAGTGCATATTCTTGCTAGTATATTTTTATTTGCTTGGAATGCGATTTCTATTTCTCCAAATATTGTCTTGTTCAGGGATCAATAATATGACAGTTTGAAAGATAAAAATAATCTTCTGATATAAAGAAAAAAGAATTCTCCCAGAATAGAAATGTCTAAGAAAACGTAGAACCTAACTTGATTGAATATGTAACTTTTTTAATCCACAGGAATATCTACCGTTTTCTTTTTTCTTTTTTTAAAACTTTTTGAAGAAACTTTAAAAAATATATATTTCTTTGACAAAAATGTTTTTACATATGATGAATATCGTATTGGCTATTTTTCTTTATTTCAAGAAGGAATTCAAATTTACATTGTATTTCTTGTTACAAACCGTTTATTCCAAGGCCGTGCTCCAAGCCATAAAAGCAAATACGGCGAGTAGTAAAGTCGTCGTCGGGGCGGCCTAATGTCGGTATCAGCCAGACAGCGAGGGAGTCTATCCCCTTTTTCAATAGCGCTAGACCGAGGAGATTATTTTAGCAACTGGGGTGGAGCGCCACACCTACCATTAGTTGTTGCTGTTTGAACTTCAATTGATTAAATGTTGGCATAATGTCTGATTGGATTTGCTTTATTGGTCTGTATCTTTTGTAAATTGTTCTGACGTTGCAGGATTCTCTTATTATCATTATGTTGTCGTATAATTTCCGAAGCGCGTGATGTAATGGTTAAAGTCATGAGAAATCGACTCGTCGCCCCGAGTTCAAATCCGGGACGTGGTAATTGCATTTCACTTAGTGCTAATACCCTTGGGAAAGGTATGAATCCTACTCTCCCTCCAGCTATGGACAAATAGTAGGGCAGACTGGGCTCTTTAACCTTGGTTAGGCAACCGGTCTAGGAGAAGGAAAACTCTGAATTCATGCCTGCTGAACTCCGCTTAAGAAATTGACCTTGTGTCGCATCCTGCTCGTGCGGAGGGTTGGTAAATATATATAATTTCCAGCAATTTGTGCTGTGCTTATGAAAGAATGGCATTTTCTCTTACCATTTTGGCAAGAGGATATCTTAATTATGGAATAATGTCAGCTTCCTCTGTTTAAGCTCATTGCTGACATTTTGCCTCTTTTTGACACCCCCTCAAAAAATCAACCCCCTAAAAAAGAAAAGAAAAAAAAGAAAAAAGGAAAAACAAAGATGAGATGACTTCTACATTTGGTTGTAAGTAAAAGTAAAGTTGTCAGGGTGGGCTTATGTCGGTATCAGCCAGACAGCGAGGGAGTCTATGCCCTTTTCACTAGCATTATTTTAGCATCTGAAGTGGAGCGCCACACCTACCATCAGCTCCTAAATTTACCGCACAGATCCCTGTGCTACTCATTCGCTGATTTGGCGAGGGCTGGTATCGAACTAGGAACCTTGTGGTTTCTAGCAGAACGGTCTACCGACTAAGCTAACCCGGCCCTCGCTGAGTATTAGGTGAGTTCGGTTTGGTTTCGGTTTATTTGTTTAATGACATAACAACATTGGCGTGTTATGTAATGTCAAAACAATTGTTATAGAATAATAGGATTTCTAAATGACAGTTATCTCTAGGCTGCAGGTTCGATCCTGGTCAAAGGCTACAGTACTGAATTAAAACTTAGTTTAATTTTAACAATTTATTAAAGAACAAATAAAACAATGAGTAACAAGATAAAGTCCTTACTGTGTATAAAGTGGAGTTTGAGGGACTTACCGTCGTGCTGGGGTGGGGGTATTTAAAGTAGCTGCCTCGTCGGATCTGGTCTGGGGTCTCTTCTGGGCACTTTTGTATTTTGCGCCAAAACTTCTGGGATCATCACATGATTGGTATATCCAATCACAGAAAGCCTCTCCCTCACTCACCTCCATACACACTCTTTGCTTTGAGATATTAAATTTTTGTGCCAAGGCAGCCATATTTTTCGTTTCATTCATCCTGCAAGCGAGACAGTTTCACGCTCGCTAGCCTCCACGTGGTAAGTCTCCCTTCTCGCTACAATTGGGTTAAAAAGGGGGTGGGGGTAGAACTAATTTTTCTTCGATTTCAGCGGCTTTTTTTCTTTTTAATTTTTAACATGGCTGACTAATGAAAAGTAAAGACGGAAGTGACAAACGCCACCATTTTCATTGCCTTAAAAAAATGGCAGTGCGGGGGGGGTAAATATTTAAACAACAGTGCTATTAACGCATAGTTGGGGGATGAGTGTCTTTCATCCCTTTCCCAAGGGTATTAGTCTAAAAGTGAACGTAATAGCGCACCTGGATCTCGAGCTCACTGCGATATTACAGTCCTCTTCGTGGGTTGTTCAATGGCAAAGCCCTGCTTTTAGAAAAAATGGTTGTGGTACCTTTTAACCCATAGTTGGGGGATGAAGGGGTCCATTCTTTTCGATAGGTATTAGTCCGTAAGTGAACGTTATAGCATGAATGGAGTTCGAAATCGCTTTCTACATTGTCGCAGTCCAGCACGAGTATTTTATTAATTATTTTTCTTTATTTCAAAAAGGAATTTAAATTCACAAATAAATCAGAACTAGGTTTGTATATATATATATATATATATATATATATATTAGTAATATAATTACTAAAATATAATTATTAGTATTGATCAGATACTTAGTATCTGAACTCTCAGATAATCTTATATCTATAATGTAATTTTATATTTATGTTGATTTTTTATAATCTGTTTATTTTCAGATGATTAGTAATTACTAACAATTAGTAAAATTATATTAGTAATATAATTAGTATTATATATTTATATATATATTATATATATATATATATATATATATAAATATATTATATAACGTAATATATATGATACATATATATATATATGTGATAAATATATATATAGATATATATATATATATATATATATATATGATAAATTCACAAATAAATCAGAACTAGTATTGAATTTTGTGTTACAAACCGTTGATTCCGAGGCCCTGCTCCAAGCCATAGAAGCAAATACGGTGATTTAGTACTCACAGAGTAGGGGTGAGCTTCGTTTGGTTTCAGTTTCTTTGTTTAATGAGACATTAAAATTTACTGCCAAATATATCCTTTTAGATGAACGGTTGTGGTACTATTTAGTCCATAGTTAAGGGATGAAGTGGTTCATACCTTTCCCAAGGGTATTAGTACGAAAATAAACGTAATAGCCCGATTAGAGTTCGAACTCGTTTACAGGGTTGGTCTGCTAGTGACTAAATGGCACTTCCATCAGGCATGCCTCGGCTTGTCTGGTGAGGTGGGTGTGTGGACACCCAGCATCCCTAAAAACAAGAGCTGTCAAAGGACGGATGAGCTCCAAGGGAGCCAACAGCCATCTACAGTGATCAATAGTAGTAGGACTGGTATAGTTACTACGAAACCTTAAAATAATTTTGTTAGCTTTCTAAGAACAGAAATGTTTGACCTCATTTAAGCTACGGGTTTCTGGTTGTAAAATTTAACAGAAATACATTTCAAATTCTCCCGGCTCTCTCTCTCTCTCTCTCTCTCTCTCTCTCTCTCTCTACGCTCCAAAGAAACTAACATTATATAACGAGGAGGTAGTCAAGAGATACATAGAGGGGAAGAAAGAGATAGATACAGAGTAAATTAAGAGATAAAAAGACGTCGATATAATACAAGTTTTGTCAGAAAAAAACTCACAACGATTTTGTTAATCGAATAGTTCTTTTTAAAAAAAAAATATTTTAGGTAAAATAGATGGGGAATTTAAGCTAACCCTAGAAGAATTTAAATCTTAACTGGTTGAATAGAAAAGAGATATTTTTTAGTATTTCTCTTAAAACTGGTAACATTATTGTACTAACATTTTTTTTTTTTTAATTAATTTAGGTAAAATAGACAGGACATTTAAGCTAACCCTCGAAGAAAATTCCTAACTGCCTGAAAATAATAGAAAATAATTATTTTTTAGTATTTCTCTCAAAACTGGTAACATTATTGTACCAACATTTTTTTTTTTTAATTAATTTAGGTAAAATAGACGAGGAATTTAAACTAACCTTCGAAGAATTTAAATGCTAACTGCCTGAAAAGAAAAAAAAGATATTTTTTTAGTATTTCTCTTAAAACTGGTAAGCATTATTATACTAACATTTCTTTTTAAAAATTACTTTTGGTAAAATAGTCGGGACATTTAAGCTACCCCTCGAAGAATTTAAATCCTAACTGCCTGAATACAAAAGAATTATTTTTTAGTATTTCTCTTAAAACTGGTAACATTATTGTACTAACATTTATTTTCTTTCTTTTTTTAAAATCAATTTACGTAAAATAGACGAGGAATTTAAACTAACCTTCGAAGAATTTAAATCCTAACTGCTTGAAAAGAAAAACAAATTTAAAAAAATATTTCTCTTAAAACTGATAACATTTTTATACTAACATTTCTTTTTTTAATTAATGTAAGTAAAATAGACGAGGAATTTAAGCTAACCCTTGAAGAATTGAAATCCTAACTGCCTGAATAGAAAAAAAATATTTTTTAGCATTTCTCTTAAAACTGGTAACATTATTATACTAACATTTCTTTTTAAAAATTACCTTTGGTAAAATAGACGAGGAATTTAAGCTAACCTTCGAAGAATTTAAATCCTACCTGTCTGAATAGAAAATAGTTTTTTTAGTATTTCTCTTAAAACTAGTAACATTTTTATACTAACATTTATTTTTTTAATTAATGTAAGTAAAA
Organism: Doryteuthis pealeii; assembly: GCA_023376005.1. NCBI lineage: Eukaryota > Metazoa > Mollusca > Cephalopoda > Myopsida > Loliginidae > Doryteuthis > Doryteuthis pealeii. The sequence continues at coordinate 7,198,023 of CM042174.1, forward strand.
TAGACGAGGAATTTAAGCTAACCCTTGAAGAATTTAAATTCTAACTGCCTGAATAGAAAAGCGATATTTTTTAGTATTTATCTTAAAACTGGTAATATTGTTATACTTACATTTCTTTTTTTTTAAATTACTTTAGTTAAAATAGACGGAAAATTTAAGCTAACCCTTGAAGAATTTAAATCCTAACTGCCTAATAGCAAAGATATTTTTTAGTATTTATCCTAAAACTGGTAACATTTCTTTTTTTAAAAATTATTTTAGGTGAATTAGCCGAGAAATTTAACCTAACTCTAGAAGAATGTAAATCCTAATTATCCGAATAGAAAATAAATATTTTTTAGTATTTCTCTTAAAATTGGTGACATTGTTATACTAACATTTCTTTTTTTTAATTACTTTAGGTAAAATAGGCGGGGAATTTAAGCTAACCATTGAAGAATTTAAATCCTAACTGCCTGAATCGAGCCTTAATTATCAAGGTCCCCTAATAATTTAACAAAAATAGAAGTTTTTTAGTATTTCTCTTAAAACTAGTAACATTGTTTTACTTTGAAATAGTCCGAATCGCTGAACCAATTTTGGTGTAAAAATAGGATCATAGGCCAATTGAATTCGAATTAACATTTTCCGACTCCGAGAAATGATTGTAGCGAATCTTACAACTCTCATTCCGAAAAAGGTAATTGATTTTTAAAAAAAGAACAGAATTATCCCATTAACATTTAGCACGCAATAAAAATCCGTGCACCAAATACATTAATATTTTCTATCGAATTGGAATCCAAACTCGCAAATTATTCTCAGTGAATTACGGATCTTCCTATTTCGCATCATATAATTCTTATGAATAACCTCAATTCAACAATCGCTAATTGGCTGGTTTACTTTCGCGATCTCAATGGTCTGGGGTCAAAGACCGATTTATTAATTCTTGCCTTATTCTAAAATTTATAAATACTAAGAACTATTTTCTTCACTTACTTAAAATCCGCCTTATTGGGTGGCAAGTAAGCGAGCTCTTTCAGATTGTTATTGCTTTCTAATATTTGATACAACGTGATATCGTTATAGCAATGTGCGTCTGTCTGTCTGTAACCTAAATCATTTCGCTACTCAAGTCACAATTCCCTTAGTTATTTACGTCACATTCTCCGTGATTTTCTTTTTATTTAAACCTCAATTATCAATAAAATTATTTATTGGTTTGTTTTACTGCATATCAACCTCAGGGGGTCATTTAATGCCGATAAAGTTTTGAAATAGATCAATTCTTAATGGACAATACAATTTTTTTATAAATACATTTTTCTATTTAACCCATAGATGGAACCCTAACAGGTACTACCACTCCGGGTCAGAGTGGACCAGGGAGCAACGGTGATGAAGGGGTGCTCCACATTCCCCAAACCTCCAAAACTTGAACCACCATCAGATAGAGTATAACGTCATTCCCAGGACATGTAAACCCTCAGCCACCGCCTTCTAGCACCCATATGATAAAAAGGGGTTGGGGCTTGCTATAAGAGCAATAGGGCTGGGGAAAATCATATAGGTGCTAGGGCTTGACGTGACCAGCCGATTGATCGGAAGATGGCCTATCCGACCGATTGTCTAGCCTAATTAAGGTTCTAAGTGGAGTGTTGCAGGTCATGGACTGCTCATCCACCAAGACTCCACCCTTAAGCATCACGGGTCGCCACCCACGGCCAACAGGTGGCCCCATTTAGGGGAATCTTACCCGTCTGCAGAGGTGTAGTTGGTGCATTTGTTGTATTGTCCTCGGCCGGAAAACGAAGCTTCCGGCAAAAAGACAAAGAAAAATATAAAAATATATATTTAAAAAAGAGTGAAAACGAAAGCGAGTCTTTCCGGTCAAGGAAGCTGGGAGAAGATAAAACAAACGTCCGTTATCAGATCAAAAGATAAAGATGTGTAGGTGTGTCCTCAATACAAAAGCCAGAGGGTCGAGCCGACAGCAGTCAGTTAGAAAGTCAGACAGCGGACGGACGGCGAACAGAGCACACGGTCGATCGCTGCCAGCGGGCCGTGAGGTTCATCCACCCCTTTACCTCAACAGCGCCAGTCATCCCAGCAGTAGTAGTAGTCATTGTCAACCCTTGGGCACTCATTGTAAGCTCTGCGCCTTCACCACCCACACACCGAAGAAAATAAAGAAGGGTCCTCCTTTATACATACGTATCTGTTGTTTATTGAAGTCCAGTAGTCGGTAGTAGCTGACTTAACATATATCATTTTAGGTACAGTAAAAACCCAGTACTAACGTACACGAATTTAGCGTCGTGAATTTGAAGCCGCTATATATCATATAGATTTGAGGCAAGTATACAACACATTCTAACGCCGCAGGCGACAGGGCGGTCATCAGAGAGTTTAACGTCATATCCAGGATATGAAGACCCTCGACCATCGCCTTCTAGCACACATATGATGTCTGTCGGATAACAATGGTACCGGGATGCGAATTCGATCATTTCTTAAAAAGAATCCAACAACCGGAAGAGAGGCGAGTTCAAAATGTCTATTTCCGGTAAGCGCGGTGTAATCGCTTGATTTTCCTTTCAGTCGATCACAACAGCTTTAGTATATCCAACCGACTTAGTCATTTTCGCCTCATTTGTCATTTTAAAATTAATGAATGGGTAGAAGAAGCGATTTTTCTTATGGCATTTTGGTTCACTACATTTTTCGATCATGACCTTTACTGATATCGTTGGCTTTCAATGGATCTTTTTGTTGGCCAGTCGCTGTGACTTTCGGCAATAGATTAATGACATCCGTTTCACTCATAAAATTTTCAACGGGAAATAATAAAATCCTTGGATTTTTCGAGTAGAAAAGTAACTTAATATACCTGCATAGGAAAAAAATAAAAGGGGAAAAAGTTTTAACTCAACAAGTTTTTGTTGAGGGGGGCAAAAAGAAGCGAGCCCAACGCCTTCTCGCAGGCTAAACTTTCTCTTTGCAAACACCGACTTCTTCTTCTTCTTTTCTTCTTTTCCGTCGTCGTCGATTCCTCTAGCAGCTACCGTAGCAACACTTGTTTCTGCACTCGCCACTTCTGGGTGTTTCCTTCTATTTATACACAGTCTGCTTCTATCATCCGGGCGTCTGTGCTTCACATACGGGACTGTCAACTCAATCCCAGTTGCCGGAATGACTGCGGCTATCATCCGGGCATCTGGCGTTAACATACGGGACAGTGGCATCTTGATTCTGGTGCCCACGCCAAAGTGTCGCCTTTTCGCATTCTGAAGGACACGGGTTCGATCCTAGGTCACTCCTACACGCCAAGTAAAGCCTAGCCCTCTTCCTTCGAGAATACGCCAAGTTTTTATGCCCACCACTCTACTCATGTTCTCTGTAGCAACTTGGTTACTTGAGTGAAACTATTTATAATCTATACTATACTATACTATATATATATATATATATATATATATATATATATATATATATATATATAAGTTAAGAGAAAGGAAATGAATCCGACGGTATAATTATAGATAAAAGGATATGAAAACACACAATGCTGTAAAAATGAAAATATTTTATATCATATTCATAGCTAATATTGAACAATATTTCGATTTTTAAAAAATCATCTTCAGAGCTTATTTTTACTCCGGACTCATCGAGAGAGGAGCAGAAAATAACTTTTTGGAAAATCAATGTTTTCGTTTTGAATTCAAATTATTTTCAAAATTAAAATTATTAATTCAAAATCACGTGACGTGCCGGACTTTTGGTGTTCACTTGTAATATTCCATGGAAAGGCGCCCGTGATATGAAAAATGACCACCCCTGAAAAATAACTGCATCGAATTCTATTTTATATATACATTCTGCAGCCAATGACTGGTCGAGTCCAGAGGTCAGCTGATGTTCAAGTCAAATACAATAAATTCAAACCAGTTTCACAAAATGACAGAAAGGTCGCTGGCCACAATTTAAAATCGTTTAAAGGTCTGTGTCGTCTGATGTCTTAATGGCTAAACCAGAATTCTCCTTGAAACGTTAGACCTTTTCTATTGGTTGGTTGGTTGGCTGGGTTGGCTGGTTGGTTGGGTTATATGGCACACCCTTTGTGATACTCCTGTTATATAAAAATAGTTCTACTGAATTGCTACCTTTTTAGTTTTTAATAAACAGAGGTGTTTGGTGTAATGTTTAGAGTCGTATCAAATGGACTCGTCGACTCGAGTTCAAATCCTGTACGAAGCAACAGTTCACATAACGCTAATACTCTTGGGAAAGGTATGAATTCAAATATTTTCCCTCCAGCATTGGGTAAGTAGTAGGGCAGACAGGCCTCTTTATTCTTAGTTAGACAACCAGTCCAGGAAAAGGAAAACTCTGAATTCAAACCTGCTAAAACTCTGCTTGGGGTGGTCACTATTAGAATTGGCTCAGTCCTAATTATTGGTCTATTTATTTAAAAAAAGGCATGGGTCTTTCATAAGATAGTTGTAGCGAGAGACAAGATGTTACCTTTTGTTATTACTTTTTATATAATTCTTCCTTTGTTGGTCCATTATAATCAAACAATTTCCAAACGAAAACACAAACAGGAATAATGATTTTTCACGGGTAATGAATATATAGGCTACACTATTAATACCTGTCTGTTGCATAGCCCTTCTTTACCGGCACTAAATCGTATATGTTATATACTGGTATCAAATTCTATAGATGTTATATAGCGGCTTCTTCAAACTCACGCTGCCAAATCGTGTATGTGAGTAGTAGAGTATAAAGATCACAACCAGGCATAGAGTAGGAGATTTGACTTTATTTCTGGTGGGTGGCGAGCGCTGACAACGAAATGACCGAGGGTTAACAATGACTACTACCACTGCTGGGATCTGAGGCAAAGAGGGGTGGACGAACCTCACTGTCCGCTGACTGCGATGGTGCGCGACCGCCGGCTCTCTCCTCCGACTCTAACTGACTGGGGTCTCTCTTCACTACTGACCCTCTCCCTTTTGTATTGACGACACGCCTACGCATTTTTATCTTTCTATTTGTCCCTCAATCGGAAGTTCCATTTTTCGGGCGAGGACAATACAACATATCTACCTCTTTCTATCAACCACTTTGCCCCCGTCTTAAAATGTCTGTTTTTCTACTTTTATGTTATTACAGTTAATTTAATTCTTTCTTCGTTGGTCCATTATAATCAAACAATCTCAGAACGAAAAGGCAAACAGGAATAAGGATTTTTCACGGGTAATGAATACATAGGCTACACTATTAATACCTTTCTACCTCTTTCTATCTATCTCTCTGTTCCTGTCTTTAAAACCTTTTTTATCTTTTGTTATTACTTTTTATTTAATTCTTTCTTCGTTGGTCCATTATAATCAAACAATTTCAAAACGAAAACGCAAACATTGAATAATGATTTTTTACAGGTAATGAATATATAGGCAACACTATTAATACCCCCCTCTCTCTCTCTCTCTCTCTCTCTCTCTCTCTCTATCTATCTATCTATCTATCTATCTCTCTCTCTCTCTCTCTCTGTTTCTGTTTCTGTCTTTAGATATTTTTTTTATCTTTTGTTATTACTTTTTATTTAATTATTTCTTCGTTGTTCCATTATAATCAAAGAATCTCAAAATGAAAAAAAGCGAGGATGAAAAATTATTTTTCACGGGTAATGAATATATAGACTACACTATTAATACCTATCTCTTATCAATCTATCTTTACCTGTCTTAAATGTCTGGGGTTTTTTGTTTTGTTTTTTTTGTTATTACTTTTTATTTCATTCTTTCTTCGTTGGTCCATTATAATCAAACAATCTCAAAACGAAAACGCAAACATTGAATAATGATTTTTCACGGGTAATGAATATAAAGACTACACTATTAATACCTCCCACTAACTATGTCTCTGTTCCTGTCATTAAATACTTTTTATCTTTTGTTATTACATTTTATTTAATTCTTTCTTCGTTGGTCCATTATAATCAAACAATCTCATAACGAAAAGGCAAACAGGAATAAGGATTTTTCCCAGGTAATGAATATATAGGCTACACTATTAAAACCTTTCTACCTCTTTCTATCTATCTCTCTGTTCCTGTCTTTAAAACCTTTTTTATCTTTTGTTATTACTTTTTATTTAATTCTTCGTTCGTTGGTCCATTATAATCAAACAATCTCAAAACGAAAACGCAAACATTGAATAATGATTTTTACATCTCTACCACTTAAGATATTTGAATTGAGCTGTACAAAGTGAAATAGAACCAAAACGTGCAATAGGCTACACTATGTAATACTGCTCTTCTCTTTCTGATTTTTCTCAGATAATTAATACATAGACTACACTGTTAATACCTCTCTATCTCTTTTTATCAATCTCTCTGTACCTATCTTAAATATTACTACCTGTATAAAAAAAGGGATTGCTGTTACTGTTTATTTAATTCATTCTTCGTTAGTCCATTTTAAACAATTTCAAATAGGGTTCCAAACATTCTTCGTAGGTCCATTGCAATCAAATAATATCAAACACATTGCAAACATAAAAAATGATTTTTCTCAGATAGTTAATACATAGGCTACACTATTAATACATCTCGACCTCTTTCTATCTATCTCTGTGTTCCTGTCTTTAAAACTTTTTTTTTATCTTTTGTAATTACTTTTTATTTACTTCTTTCTTCGTTTGTCTATTGTAATCAAACAATCTTAGAACGAAAACGCAAATATTGAATAATGGTTGTTTTACAGGTAATGAATACATAGTCTACACTATTGATACCTCTCTACTACATAAGATATTTGAATTGATCTGTACAAAGTGAAGTAAAACTTTCTATCTACCTATCTGTTCCTGTCTTTACAACTTTTAAAATCTTTTGTTATTACATTTTATTTAATTCTTTCTTCGTTGGTCCATTATAATCAAACAATCTCATAACGAAAAGGCAAACAGGAATAAGGATTTTTCACAGGTAATGAATATATAGGCTACACCATTAATACCTTTCTACCTCTTTCTATCTATCTTTTTGCCCCTGTCTTAAAATGTCTGTTTTTCTACTTTTATGTTATTACAGTTTGTTTAATTCTTTCTTTGTTGGTCCATTATAATCGAACAATTTCAAAATGAAAAAAGCAGACATGAAAAATGATTTTTCACGGGTAATGAATATATAGACTACACTATTAATACCTCTCACTACCTATGTATCTGTTCCTGTCATTAGTTACTGTTTATCTTTTGTTATTACTTTTTATTTAATTCTTTCTTCGTTGGTCCATTATAATCAAACAATCTCAAAACGAAAACGCAAACATTGAATAATGATTTTTTACAGGTAATGAATATATAGGCTACACTATTAATACCTATGTACTCTCTCTCTCTCTCTTCTCTCTCTCTCTCTCTCTCTCTTCTCTCTCTCTCTCTCTCTGTTCCTGTCTTTAGATATTTTTTATCTTTTGTTATTACTTTTTATTTAATTCTTTCTTCGTTGGTCCATTATAATCAACAATCTCAAAACGAAAACATTGAATAATGATTTTTTTACAGGCAATGAATATATAGGCTACACTATTAATACTCTCTCTCTCTCTCTCTCTCTCTCTCTCTCTCTCTCTCTCTCTCTCTCTCTCTCTCTCTCTCTCTCTCTCTCTGTTTCTGTCTTTAAATATTTTTTATCTTTTGTTATTACTTTTTATTTAATTCTTTCTCCGTTGGTCCATTATAATCAAAGAATCTCAAAATGAAAAAAGCGAGGATGAAAAATGATTTTCCACGGGTAATGAATATATAGACTACACTATTAATACCTATCTTTTATCAATCTCTCTGTACCTGTCTTAAATGTCTGGGGTTTTTTGTTTTTGTTTTTTTTGTTATTACTTTTTATTTAATTCTTTCTTCGTTGGTCCATTATAATCAAACAATCTCAAAACGAAAACGCAAACATTGAATAATGATTTTTCACGGGTAATGAATATATAGACTACACTATTAATACCTCTCACTAACTATGTCTCTGTTCCTGTCATTAAATACTTTTTATCTTTTGTTATTACTTTTTATTTAATTCTTTCTTCGTTGGTCCAAAATACTTTTTTAATTACTTTTTATTTTATTCTTCGTTCGTTGTTTCATTATAATCAAACAATCTCAAAACGAAAAGGCAAACATTGAATAATGATTTTTACATCTCTACCACTTAAGATATTTGAATTGATCAGTATGAAGTGAAGTAGAACCAGAACGTGCAATAGGCTACATTATGTAATACCTCTTTTTCTGATTTTTCTCAGATAATTAATACATAGACTACACTGTTAATACCTCTCTATCACTTTTTATCAATCTCTCTGTACCTGTCTTAAATATTTCTACCTGTATAAAAAAAAGGGATTGCTGTTACTGTTTATTTAATTCATCCTTTGTTAGTCCATCTATAACAATTTCAAAAAGGTTCCAAACATTTCTCGTTGGTCCATTGTAATTAAATAATATCAAATATGAAGAAGTATTTTTCTCGGATAATTAATACATAGACTACACTATTAATACCTCTCTACCTCTTTTTATCAATCTCTCTGTACCTGTCTTAAATATCTGTTTTTGTTTTGTTTTTTGTTTTTTGTTATTACTTTTAATTTAATTCTTTCTTCGTTGGTCCATTGTAGTCAAACAATCTCAAAATGATTTTTCACGGATAATGAATATATAGACTACACTACCTCTATACCTCTCTCTATCTATCTCTCAGTTCTTGTCTTTAGATATTTTTTTAATCTTTTGTTATTACTTTTTATTTAATTCTTTCTTCGTTGATCCATTATAATCAAACAACCTCAGAACGAAAAGGCAAACATTGAATAATGATTTTTACATCTCTACCACTTAAGATATTTGAATTGATCAGTATGAAGTGAAGTAGAACCAGAACGTGCAAAAACATCAAATGAAAAACATGACGAGATTACAGATTATAAGTACTTAAACCTATCGGCGGCACATATCGTGTATCTGCCTTTCTTTCTTTCTTAGTGTGTGGCTGCATGTTTCTGTATTCATTTATTTTGTGGTACAATAACAAGCCAATCATGACCGACACTTGCCTTAAGTAATCTCATGTCTATCTTTTCAATCAGCCACTCTAATCCAGAAAATAAGTGCAGAGAAATGATTCGGAGTCTTGAGCCAAAAATCGATGCCTGAAATCGACACATATTTCAAAACATGCAATCCTCACTTTTTATGCAATGGAATATCTATTTTCCCGCCATGTGCACTTTACTGTGTTGTGTTATACAGTAATATACATTCACCAACCCCCTCAGCACGAGCAGGATGTGACACAAGATCAATTTCTTAAGCGGAGTTTAACAGGTTTGAATTCAGAGTTTTCCTTCTCCTAAACTGGTCACTTATACAAAAGTTTAGGACCGAGTCTGCCCTACTATTTACCCATGGCTGGAGGGAGAATATATGGCTTCATACCTTTCCGAGAGTTATTAGCACTATATGAAATGAAAACAGGATTTGTCCAGGATTTGTCCAGGATTTGAACTCATGTCAACGGTTCCATTTCTTACTACTCTAACCATTACACCACGCGCCTCCAAAGATTACTAAGCTGTATCACACAGGCCTCATGTTGCTTACAATACCTGATTTTGCTAACATGGCCACCGCCCCTGTCTACTGGGGTTGTAGTAATCGAGTGTAATTAGTTTATATGCATTCCTATTTAATTCAGTTTTCCTTCTCCTAGACCGGTTGCCTAACCAAGGTTAAAGAGCCCAGTCTGCCCTACTATTTACCCATAGCTGGAGGGAGAATAGTTGGATTCATATCTTTGAGGAGGTTGGCTAGACACCCCTGCAGGACAAAAAAACAAGGGCGGAGGAAGCTATTGTCTCAACAATAGAATATTATTTCTGGGAGTGTTGGATCCCTTATTCCTTGTTAGGTTATCCATCTAGGAGAAAGACAACTCTGATTCTACACCTGTGATTGACATGATAACCAGTTATCTTGCTTCAGTTTGTCACTGAATAAGAATCATGAAAATTTAGAGGGTGGTATTCGTGTTGTACAAGCGTTGACCACTATAATACCATGATGTACAAATGTTCCCTTACTTTCTTTTCATCTATCAACCTTAGGATTGTGAAGGACGGCAGTGATATGTAAAGTTTATGTTATTGCTATATCTTTATCAAGAGTAATTAGCTCTAGGTGAACTGTGGCTTCGTCCAGGAATTGAACTCTGGTCAACAAGTCCATTTTCTGCAACTCTAACAAGTACACCACCACACTTCCCATAGATTCATGTAGATGTCATTCATATTCGTATTTGTTGTTTTCCTACTGCTGTGGTCTGTCATTGGTATAAATCGTAAATTAGCTGTATCTTTGAACATTTTCACAAACCAGACGAATGTCACTTTAGTCTAAAATAAATGTTATTCAGTTTATCTGAAAAGAAAAAAAAATGTCAGATTTATATGCCCATTTTTTTAAAAACTTTTATTTTACTACCTTTTTTTTGTTTAAAGCAGTAGAATAATGATTTGTTATAGATTTGTTATTTGTGCCTCTGCCAGTCTGTCTGTGTGTCTTTGTTACATTCGGCAAACAAATTCCTAAATTGACTTTGGTAAGACCTGTACAAAGGGCGGAGGAAGCTATTGTCTCAACGGCCATCTAGAACATTATTTCTGGTAGTGTTGGATCCCATATTCCTTGTTAGGTTATCCATCTAGGAGAAGGACACCTCTGATTTAACACCTGTGATTGACATGATTACCAGTTATCTTGCTTCAGTTTGTCACTGAATAATAATCAGGAAAATTTAGAGTGGTATTCGTGTTGTACAAGCGTTGACCACTATAATACCATGATGTACAAATGTTCCCTTACTTTCTTTTCATCTATCAACCTTAGGATTATGAAACATGCAATCCTCACTTTTTATGCGATGGAACATCTATTTTCTCGCCATGTGCACTTTACTGTGTTATACAGTAATATACATTCACCAACCCCTCAGCACGAGCAGGATGTCACACAAGGTCAATTTCTTAAGCGGAGTTTAACAGGTTTGAATTCAGAGTTTTCCTTCTCCTAGACCGGTTGCCTAACCAAGGTTAAAGACTCCAGTCTGCCCTACTATTTAGCCATAACTGCCAAGGGTATTAGCGCTAAGTGAAATGCAATTAACACGTTCAGGATTTGAACTCGGGGCGACAGTTTTAAAATCAGAGATTCAATATTATGGATTTGATATCCCGTAATTGCAGTTTCATGCGTACACGTGAAACTGCAGTTACGGGATATTAAACCATATATATATATATATATATATATATATATATATATATATATATATATATATATATTTATTTATTTCAATAAGATTAATTTTGAATATAGCAGTTATTCCTAAAATGTCTATAACTCATTTTCCGCCAATTATACCCCACATTACCCACTACCGTTCATATAATATATGTCAGTTCCTCCTACTACTTACTCCCACTGATATTCGGTGGTTTAATAATCTTGCGTGTTTAAAAAGAACCAGGAATCAACTCAATCACATATACCCCTGATGGTGGCATTTACGAAGTGCTGAAAGAACTAGGGACAAACATTTGGTGAACTAATCAGGAGTCACCAACCTGGTATTAAGAATCTGGCCAGAAACCTAGAAAAGATCGAAAAGAAACCCGTCAGACATGAAATGTCCGTCATGTTTAATACAACATGCATAAAAGAAAATATGCTGCCTAAATATACCTACATACATATAAACATCTCTCTCTCTCTCTCTCTCTCTCTCTCTCTCTCTCTCTCTCTCTCTCTCTCTCTCAATCTACCTATCTATCTATCTATCTATCTGTGTATGTGCGTGTGTGTGTGTGTTAAAAAATCTGACGAAAAAACTATAAAAGAACGAGAAAAAAACTCCCCAGACACGAAATGTCCATCTTGTTTAACACAATATGCACTAAAGGAAATTGCTGCCCGAGTATATATATATATATATATATATATATATATATATATATATATATATATATATATATGTGTGTGTGTGTGTGTGTGTGTGTGTGTTAAATGTCCCCATTCACAAGAAAAGAACGAAAAGAAACTCGTCAGACATGAAATGTCCATGTTGATTAACACAACATGAAAGAAAATTGTGTGTGTGTGCGTGTATGTGTGTTAGTCTTTCTTTCTCTGTGTGTGTGTGTGTGTGTCTGCGTGTGTGCGTGTGTGTGTGTTAGTCTTTCTTTCTGTCTGTGTTTGTGTGTATGTGTGTGTATGTGTGTCTGTCTGTCTGTGTATATATGTGTGTGTGTGTTAGTCTTTCTTTCTGTGTGTGTGTGTGTATGTGTGTGTATGTGTGTCTGTCTGTCTGTGTATATGTGTATGTGTGTGTTAGTCTTTCTTTCTCTGTGTATGTGTGTGTATGTGTGTCTGTCTGTCTGTGTATATGTGTGTGTGTGTGTTAGTCTTTCTTTCTGTGTGTGTGTGTATGTGTGTGTATGTGTGTCTGTCTGTCTGTGTATGTGTGTGTGTGTGTATTAGTCTTTCTTTCTGTCTGTGTATGTGTGTATGGGTGTTTATGTGTGTCTGTCTCTGTGTATGTGTGGTAGTCTTTCTTTCTGTCTATGTATGTGTGTATGTGTGTGTATGTGTGTCTGTCTGTCTGTGTATATGTGTGTGTGTGTGTGTTAGTCTTTCTTTCTGTGTGTGTGTGTGTATGTGTGTGTATGTGTGTCTGTCTGTCTGTGTATGTGTGTGTGTGTGTATTAGTCTTTCTTTCTGTCTGTGTATGTGTGTATGGGTGTGTGTGTGTATTAGTCTTTCTTTCTGTCTGTGTATGTGTGTATGGGTGTGTATGTGTTTCTGTCTGTGTGTGTGTGTGGTAGTCTTTCTTTCTGTCTGTGTATGTGTGTGCATGTGTGTCAGTCTCTCCGTGTATGTGTGTGTGTGTATTAGTCTTTCTTTCTGTCTGTGTATGTGTGTATGTGTGTGTATGTGTGTCTGTCTGTCTGTGTATATGTGTGTGTGTGTTAGTCTTTCTTTCTGTGTATGTGTGTGTATGTGTGTCTGTCTGTCTGTGTATGTGTGTGTGTATTAGTCTTTCTTTCTGTCTGTGTATGTGTGTATGGGTGTGTATGTGTGTCTGTCTGTGTGTGTGTGTGTGTGTGTGTGTGTGTGGTAGTCTTTCTTTCTGTGTGTGTATGTGTGTGTATGTATGTCTGTCTGTCTGTGTATGTGTGTGTGTGTGTTAGTCTTTCTTTCTGTCTGTGTATGTGTGTATGTGTGTGTATGTGTGTCTGTCTGTGTATGTGTGTGTTAGTCTTTCTTTCTGTGTGTGTATGTGTGTATGTGTGTGTATGTGTGTCTGTCTGTATGTGTGTGTGTGTGTTAGTCTTTCTTTCTGTCTGTGTATGTGTGTATGTGTGTGTATGTGTGTCTGTCTGTGTGTGGTGTGTGTGTGTGTGTGTGTGTGTGTGTGTGTGTGTGTGTTAGTCTTTCTTTCTCTGTGTGTGTGTGTGTGTTAAATGTCCACCTTCACAAGTGTACACATAAAAATGACTATTTTATCATAGCAAAATGAATCAATAAAAGATTAAAAAAATAAAGAATAACATTTTTTTTTAAAAAGCCACAACATTTGGCGACACTTTTTTTCCTTTTTTTTTCAAAAATGAATTATCCGATAATTTTGAGATTGATTTTAGTGAACAATGGATACTTTTCTGCTTTTATGTACTTGTCAGTTTTCATTTTTGTCAATTATTTTTTTTTTTAAAGAAAGATCGATAGACAAAAAATCAATTGTCTCTCTCTTAAGAAATTACAAAAAAGACAAGACTTTGTCTCTAGACGAAATATTTTGAAATAGACTTTACTTTCTTAAACCGTTTCGGTTTTGTCATCTTATTATAATGGAGCTTGTGTGTTTGTCTGTCTGTAACCGAAACTATATTACTTTTCACAAGATTTCTTTGTCAAAATCCATAAATGCGTGACAGGCAGTCTGGACCATATGAATTTTAGGCACCACTTTTTGATCTCGACTCAGAAGGATATGTTTTCCATTTACACTGTCAATATCCGGTTGTTTGTTAACAGAATATTTAGAGTCTTTTTTAATTATAAAACTAACCCCTAACCCTAATCGCTAACCTAACCCCTAACCCTAACCCCTAACAAACAACCGGATATTGACGGTGTAAAGGAAAAATATGTCCTTCTGAGTCGAGATCAAAAAGGGGTGCCTATAGGTCATATAGTCCGGCAGTCTTATATTTTCAGGCCGTTTATAAAAAATTTCCGGGTTTATTTTTAAATTTTTGAATTCCTGAAATATCACACAAGTCTAAGCAACTTTTCATCTTTGAACAAAGCTATTTATATCTACCTGTCTACAGAATTAAACACCAAAAATTGAAGCGGGCTAATAGAAAGGGCAATTTTCAGCCTAGCAACATTCAATGTGGAGAAGTTACAACATGTAGTTTATGTGGAAGAATATGTCTCTCCAGGGCTGGCCTGATGAGACATCTGAGAAAACACAAGGATAAAGTGTCAAATGCTACTGGCACCTAACTATGATGATATAAAAACGGGGAATGGTCTTATCCGAACACAAGTTGACAGCCATTATATATATATATATATATATATATATATATATATATATATATATATATATATATATATATATATGAGGAAATAATGAGTAAAGAAAAGAAATGTAGATGGATAAAAATGAATTTTATAGATATCACTTTTAATCGATATCACTTACACATGTGTTTCGGTCTGTTTATCCAAATATATACGGATTTACGTTATTATTATTATTAAAATAATCAGATGGAGTTGAAATGATGATAATAATAATAGGAAAAATGTATAAAATGTTCCGTAGACAGAGAGATTTTGACGACCTTTATCAGAGTAGTATTTTTTTATTTTCTGAGTTGGAGAAAAGAATAGAATTTCAAATATTCGAAAAAAGAATATTTTTTAAATCGTTAGGAACGCAGAAGCCGTTAGAGACTCTGATGAAGGTCGCCAAAATCAAAAAATCACTCTGATGAAGGTCGTAAAAAATCTCTCTGTGTACGGAACATTTTATACATTTTTCCTATTATTATCATCATCATCATTTCAACTCCATCTGATTATTTTAATCATAATAATAACGTAAATCCGTATACATTTTGATAAACAGACCGAAACACATGTGTAAGTGATATCGATTAAAAGTGATATCGATAAAATTCATTTTTATCCATCTACATTTCTTTTCTTTACTCATTTTTTCCGCATATTGTCGGATTCATTTCCCATTCTCATATATATATATATATATATATATATATATATATATATATATATATATATATTATTATTATTATTATTATTATTATTACCGCTCTATTTTTTTAATATATTGAGCCCTTTTTGATTGTTTACTGATGCCACTGTAACGGAAAAGTTAAAGCGGCGATTTCAGTGCTACCCAGAAATTTCGGCGACACTGCCGTTGGAAAATTGCATAGGTTTCTCACCTTTCCTTTGGACCACAGTAGCAGTGAAGAGCGGAGCAACAGCAAATCCTTCATATCAACCCGCTCAGCTATAGTCTCTCGCAGACAGAGGGATACCAACCAACCTTTCTGCATACTTTATTTACTAGTATATTCTTCTTACCACTTATAGGACTTACTTGGCCATGCAAAGGTTTGTTGCAATATCATACTTGCCAAGTATTCTAAAGAAACCGTATTCAGTTGTAATGACGTATACTCGGATGAGTCAGGAAAAGATGTAATCAAATAAAAAAGAATGGTCAATTCAAATGGTTTCATTTGATGATATCATCACATAAACATAGAGTAAAGATCAAAGATATTTTGGTTCTAGGCAACAAATTCTGGTCTATTATCATGGACGAAGAAAGGAAACCATTTCCTAATTGTTTTTTTAGAAAGCTTGTTGATACCGTGAGGCTAAAACGTACAAAAATGTCATGCATGTCAGATGAATGGATCTTAAGAGTTATGTCCCTTTTTGAAAACACGACAGATAAAAGGAGCTTATGATGTGGAACATGAAGTTGAAGGTCGAACCAATTGTAATTGGTGCATTTGGAATGGTCCCCAAAGGTTTCGAAAATAATTTTGGTGAATTAGTAACCAGCAGAAGAATCAAGACTATCCAAACTACAACATTGTTGAGATTGACTAGAATACTCAGAAGAGTCCTGGAGACCTGAGGACACGTGCTGTCACTCCGCCTCCAGTCAACCACCAGCTACAGCATGTGTGAAAAAGTCGATAATAATAATAATAATAATAATAATAATAATAATGAAAAGTCGATAATAATAATCGTGTCGTGTCGTGTCTCATCTCATTCATTTTTATTTCATTCATTCAGTCACTTTGCCATTAATTATACAGTTATTTTAACGTTATTTCAATTATTTTTTATGTAAAATTATATATAAGTTTGCTAATACATTTGAGAATAACATGATAGCATTAGAAATCAGTAACAGCAAATAATTATTTATTGAACACAGTTTTGTTAAAATCATTATGCAAATTATTCCCACCATATACTATGTAAATCTTTATTTCTTAGAGATATATAACGCATATTTCATTATTTTAAATGGATTAACAATACAGGCTGTTTTGAGGCAAATCTAACAGCTAGACGTTAATAAACATCGTTAATAAATAAGATGCTAAGTGAGATCAAATAACGACTATTTCACAATCCTTGAGAATTTAACGTAAATAACTAAGGAAATCGTGACGTCAGTGGTGACGTAGTTTCGGTTACAGACAGATGTTTAAGTCGTCAAATCTTGGTGCAATGTTGACTCATAAACTTTCATATATAACAGACAGAAGGACTAAAAGAAGAAAAAAAGAAATTTGGACCGACTACAAATTAAATATTGGTAATTCCAGTCAAGTCATCCAGAAAAAAGTAAAATTGTCACCCATCCCCTTCAATTTTTCTGAATTTTTTTCAGGTATGGACTATGTTAACATTAGACAATGCCTAAAAGTTGAGCTTCCAATTCCAAAAATTTGTGGAGTTATGTCGATAAAGCTCTCCAAATTTGGTGGGGTTGGCAAAAAATGGCGACGTTTTGTAACCTATTTTTGTTGGTAAAATGAGTTCTAGAGCTTCCCTACTACTAAAAATTGGTTTATAAAAGCAATTTTGTCGATGAAATTAAAAAAAGCTATCAAAAACATTTTAATGTCAACCAATTTTAAGTTATTGATGATTTCTGGGTTTTTGTTTTTCCTAGCAAAATCAATATCCTGAACTGGTACTGCACCTATGATAAATTCTTTTTTCTATCATTATTTCACGCTATTATCAGTTTAACATTGGGCTTACAGTGTATACTAAAATAACGCCCAGCTTGAATGTCACTGTGTCTGGAAAATTCGGCTTCTGAATTTAAAAGTTTCTTGTTGAACATTTGCAATTCGACTTGAAAAGAAAATGTCTCTTTTGTATTGATTTTGATTTGCTTTTATTTTGTTTTGTTTTTTGTTGTTTTTTTTTTTGTTGTTGGTTTTGTTTTGTTTTTGGTGGGGGAGATGTTTTTTGTGTTAATCAGTTTAAAACCACCTCTCAATGCTCAGTCAGTGTTGTTCGTGATTGTATTGGATTGGTAAAGTTGAAAAAGAAAAATTAGAATCTCTCGTTGAGTAATTCGTATAAAAATCATTGCGTGACTAGAATATTTTCCAAGCTCTGTACTATTCTTTTTGAGTTAGTTATAAAGTTATGAAATGTTTTAAAAAATGAATTATTTAGCCAACCCGTTCACCCCGGATTGGGTTTGCCACGAGGTTCTAGAATATAAATACAAGCTCAAAATGCCGTGATTCTGTTATATGAGACTACTAATTGAAAAAGACATTCAAACTAAAAATAAACAATTCTATACGTTGTCTCCCGATGTCTTTGTAATTTGCATAATTTCACAGATATTTTCAAAAATTACCAATCACTACAAAGGATAAATCAATCTATTAATACTAGCAAACATATGCGCTTTTCGCCGGGCGTAAGTATTTGGATTTTAATGTAATAGAATAGAGCAAATCAGAAAGACTAACGAAATTAAATAAGAATGCATATAAAAAGATTACACTCAATTACTACAATCCCAGTAGACAGGGCGTTGGCCATGTTAGCAAAATCAGGTATTGTAAGCAACATGAGGCCTGTGTGATACAGCTAAGCAAAGTTTAGAGGCGTGTGGTGTAATGGTTAGAGTAGTAAGAAATGGAACCGTTGACCCGAGTTCAAATCCTGGACAAATCCTCTTTGCATTTCATATAGTGCTAATACCCTTCGGAAAGGTATAAATCCATATATTCTCCCTCCAGCTATGGGTAAATAGTAGGACTGACTGGGCTGTTTAACCTTAGATAAGTGACCAGTTTAGGAGTAGAAAAACTCTTAATTTAAACCTGTTAAACTCCGTTTAAGAAATTGACCTTGTGTCGCATCCTGCTCGTGTGGAAGAGTTTGGTAAATATGTTGGAATTTTTAATGTATATAAGGCATGAGGCAAATGGTCACTTCTACTTATAGACTCGTCGACTACCATGTGACCAGCCTTCTTATCCAATCACTGGCAGTGCTGCTGCTGTGGGTGTATTTACTAGCCGATTCTAATCTTAGCTCATTGCTACTTGGATCTTCTTGGACGTCGGACCTAAAGGAAACAATACCACAGGACTTATTGACTTACTTACTTATTTACTTTAAGTTCTTTTACAACTGGCCAAGGATGGCGGCCAGAAATTCAACAAAATATATATACTAAATTAGAAAGACTAACGAAATTAAATAAGAATGCATATAAAAAGCTTGATTACGATGACAGACGACAGGGCGGTGTCCACGTAAGCAACATCAAGTACTGTAAGCAACATGAGGCCTATGTGATAGATCTAAGCAAAGTTTAGTAACTATCAAGTACTAACAATGATTGGTCTATTACCAAATTCAGTAATAGAATTTAAAAGAAAAACAGACGCTATTATAAGTTTAAAGTTGGAAACGTTCTTTAATATGATGAGGAAAATATTTCTGTCTCAATATTAACTGATCTACCAGGCGTAAGTATTTAAATTTTAAGGTAAGGAAATATATCAAACTAGAAGCGACTACCCGGCGTCGCCTGGTTAGAGCGGGTATTATTAAAAAGATAGTCTCGCAGATCCATTATTACTTATCACAAGTTGGAATTTTTATGTATATAAGGTGGATGCCAGTTCCCTGTCTATACTTATAGACTAGGCGAGATCATGTGGTCTGTTCCTGGGCCAATCACTGGCCATACTGCGTGGCTGATATATTACTTAAGTGCTGATTCTTTCTCAGTCTACTAGCAACCTTCTATGAGGGAACCTAGGATTCTCTACCTGAGAGGATTACCAAAGGAAGCAAATTGGAGAACTCTCTACCTAGAATCAACTGGCCAATTATGGCCCTTAAAAACTTAACAAGATCATCACTGGATGCCCCATAAAATGTCCATTTAAATATATGACAATATAGTAAGAAATTTTAATCAAATAATTTACAATTTAAAAAAAATACAATATAAATGAGGCGATTAATTCAATCAATCAACATCATATTTCAATTACCTTCTGTTACTATACAAATTTTAATTTCTAAATATCTTCCCAAATATAAATGAAATCTTCATTATGTTTGCTCAAAAACCGAGCCCTGGAGATAGTGAATGTATATATATATTTAGTTTGTCGTTAATTGTTTTATTATCGAAGTTTCCTCCGGACATACACATACACACACACACACACACACACACACACACACACACATATATATATATATATATATATATATATATATATATGCGGTCTTCCTATCTATAGCTCTGCTGATGAGGTCTAATAGGCCGAAATGTACGTACAGAGATTGATTTTTCTCGATTTGTTTAGCCTTACATTTGAATAGGTATACCCGCCTAATTAATTAATTATCAATTAATTAATTTTCAAAATTAGGTACGATTTCAATTAAGCACATATTCTCCCAAAAATTGTCGGCTAATAAAAGCCATATCAAAAACACATAGTTTGCGTATTTACTTCTCATATGTATACATATAAATAAATATATTATTATTATTATTATTATTATTATTATTATTATTATTGTTGTTGTTGTTGTTAAGCAAAGTTTAGTAACTATCAATGATAGGTCTATAACCAAATTCAAAAGGAAACAGACGCTATTATAAGTTTAACATTGGAAACTTTCTTTAAAATGACGAGGGAAATAAGTCTGTCTAAATATCAACCAATTGTGAAATCAATAAAAGAAGTGAAAATGGTTAAGTCGATTTTTGATACAAATTGTTAGGATCTCAAGAGAAAAACCAATCAACTATTGATTGTAAAAATTGATGAAAATTCGAAGAATATAAATTAACTGAAAATATTTTTCCAATTAGAATTGGTAATTCCATTGGAAATATCGATGAACTTAATGTCATGTTTATTATTTATTGGTTTGAAAATATTGTTGACAGAATTCGAAGATTGTCTGCCTATAACCAAAACTACGTTACCACCGACGTCACAATTCTGTTACTTATTTATTCTCAGTAATTATTAAATAATTTTAATTAGTATTTTAATTATTATTAATGTCTTTATTAAAGTTACTCCCTAAGTGTGCATATATTTGCTCATGTAAAAAACGTATATGGGTAATTCCATGTTAAATCCTCCAGGCCATGTCACCCACCCACTTCAATTTTGCTGAAATTTTGTCCAAGTGTAGATTATGATAAAGTTAGCCAATCTCCAAAATTTGAGCTTCCAATTCCAGAAATTGGCGGAGTTATGTCGATTCTTAGCCCCCACCCCCAATTTAACGGGTGTCGCGAAAAATGGCGACTTTTTGTGACCTATTTTGTCTGTAAAATGAGTTCTAGAGTTTCCCTACTGCAAAAATTGGTTTATAAAAGCATTCCCCCCAAAAAAAGAATTCAGAAATGCTATCAAAACAATCTTAGATTTAACCAATTTTAAGTTATTAATGATTTCTGATTTGCAAAATTTTAGCTTCGGTTCTGAGTAAATACCAAACTATCTTTTTGGTACATATAATGTTCAATATATGTGAAATATTAAGAGAAAAAACAATTTATCATAGGTGCAGTGCCACATCGGGATATTGATCTTGCTAGAAAAAAAAATCATCAATAATTTAAAATTGGTTGACTTTAACACGTTTTTGATAGCTTTTCTTAATTTCATCGTCAAAATTGCTTTTTATAAACCAATTTTTAGTAGTAGTGAAGGTCTAGAACTCATTTTGCCGACAAAAATAGATTACAAAAAGTCGCCATTTTTTCGCCAACCCCACCAAATTTTGAGAGCTAAAAATCGATATAAGTCCGCCAAATTCTGGAATTGGAAGTTCAAATTCTGGAGATCATCTAATGTTAACATAATCTCCACCTGGACAAAAATTCAGAAAAATTGAAGAGGATGGGTGACAATTTTACTTTTCTCTGGATGACTTGACTGGAATTACCAATATTCAATTTGTAGTCGGTCGAAATTTCTTTTTTTTTTTTTTACTTTTGTAGTCCTTCTGTCTGTTATATATGAAAGTTTATAAGTAAACATTGACTTACCCGTATGTCTGTAACCGAAACTACGTCACCACTACTTGGTCTAGTGCTAGTGAAAAGGGGATAGACTCCTTCACTGTCTGGTTGATACTGACTTTAGGCCACCCCTGCGACTTTACTTACATACATGTAATATTTTTATATTAATTCTTATTTACTTTCATTAGTCGTTCTAATTCAACATAATATTTCACTGCATCGGTAGAGTGTCTGGCTAGGAACCACAAGGTTCCTGGTTCGATATCAACCCTCGCCAACTCAGCGGATGAGCAGCACAGTGATCCGTGCAGTAAAGTAAGGAGCTAGTGGTAGGTGTGGCGCACCAGCTCAGATTTCAAAACAATCTCCTTGGTCTAGCGCTAGTGAAAAGGGGATAGACTTCCTCGCTGTCTGGCTGATACTGACTTTTGACCACCCTGACGACTTTACTTACATACATGTAATATTTTTATATTCATTCTTATTTAGTTTCATTAGTGTTTTTAGTTTAATATAATATTTTACTACATCAGTAGAGTGTCCGGATAGGAACCACAAGGTTCCTGGTTCGATATCGACCCTCACCAACTCAGCAGCACAGGGACATGTGCAGTAAAGTAAGGAACTGGTGGTGGGTGTAGTACTCTACCTCTGTTGGAATTTTTTGTTATAGTCATTTACTAAGCTTAGCTTAGATATGGCACAAGGCCAGAAGTATGGGGCTCCCAATGAGAATCGAACTCACTAACAATGGTTTGCGAAGCGAGCTTGCTAACCATTACACCACATGAGGCGTGTGCCAAATGGTCACTTATACTTATAGACTCGCCGACTACCATGTGACCAGCCTTGTTGTCCAATCACTGGCAGTGCTCTGCTGCTGTTGTTGTCATTTATACTGGCTGATTCCAATCTTAGCTCACTACTACTTGGATCTTCTTGGACGACGGACCTAAAGGATTCACCTAAAGGATTCTATTCCACGGGACTTATTGACTTACCAAAGGATTCCATATCACGGGACTTATTCACTTACCAAAGGATTCTATAACTCGGGACTTACTTACTTATTTACTTTGAGTTCTTTCCAACTGGCCAAGGATGGCGGCCAGATACTTAACAACCTCAGACGCAAAAACAATCTCCTTGGGCTAGCCTTGAAAAGGGGATAGACTCCCTCGCTGTCTGGCTGATTCTGACTTTAAGCCACCACGACAACTTTACTTTTTACTTTTTAAATAGTCAAGTCATTGTTATAATTTCTTGTTTATTTTCTAAATTGAGACAAAGTTGTTTTGTTTGATTTTTAAGTGGTTTGTGTATCAATGGTTTCGAATGATTTTCGCTCTAATTGCTGTCGGAGAAAAAGGAATAAATAAATAATATATTTTTTATCTGAAAAATTGATGCGTTTCACTGACACTTTCAGCAAGAATAAATGAATATTGGCACATAACCATTCAATTTGAACGGCTAAAATGAATTCTACATTGTTCGAAGAAAATTAAATATGGCAGCCCTTGTTTTTTTTTTGTTTTTTTTTTTTTTTATTGGGGGGGGGATGAGATGGATATGCATGTGCATTTAATTATCTCTCCCACACACACTTCAACTCTCTCTCTCTCTCTCTCTCTCTCTCTCTCTCTCTCTCTCTCTCTCTCTGGCTGATACTGACTTTAGGCCACCCCGACGACTTTACTTACATACTTTAGACTTCCCTTGGGTCCAGTGTGCTTCGGCCACTGGACCGGTAAAGTACAATTAATAGCGTCGATCCCAAGGGGCTATCCCCCCCAGGCAATTTTTTAAATTATCCCGAGATTTTTGCTCATATTCATTAAGATAAAACCAAACAATTAGAAATCAATTATACTAAGCATATATTTATCTAAATCAAATTTTTGATATCACTATGTAAATTAGTCTTCCCATTCACACTGTTTTGTTGCATATATAAATACAATTGCATGTTATCAGTATGTAGATAAACTCGCCCCTTGGGGTCCCGGCCTTCGGATCGGGAGTCCAGTGAGCTTCGGCCGCTGGACGATTGAGTTATAATAATAGCGTCGATCCCAGGGGGCCATCCCCCCAGGCAACACCTGCCCCCTCGATTTAAAGGGCAGGGCTGGGTTTATTGCCCAGTGCCTGAGGCGCCCCCCTTGAGGGGGAATGCCGACGGGATCGACGCAATTTTTCACCTGCCACTCCACGAGCTTCGGCCGGGTGGTCCACGTTAATAGGGACTTTGTGCCTGACCCGTACAAGTGGGGTACGCGGTAAATACAGTAGATAAACTCGCCCCTCGGGGTCCCGGCCTTCGGGTCGGGAGTCCAGTGAGCTTCGGCCGCTGGACCGATTGAGTTATAATAATAGCGTCGATCCCAGGGGCCATCCCCCAGGCAACACCTGCCCCTCGATTTAAAAGGCAGGGTGGGTTTATTGCCCAGTGCCTGAGGCGCCCCTTGAGGGGAATGCCGACGGGATCGACGCAATTTTTGCACCTGCCATTCCATGAGTTTCGGCTTGTGGGTGGTCCCACGTTAATAGGGACTTTGTGCCTGACCCGTACATGTGGGTACGCGGTAAATACAATAGCGTCGATCCCAGGGGGCCATCCCCCCAGGCAACACTTGCCCAGTGCCTGAGGGCCCCCCTTGAGGGGGAATGCCGACTGGATACACGCAATTTTTCACCCGCCATCCCATGAACTTCGGTTTGTGGGTGGATCCCACGTTAATAGGGCCTTTGTGCCTGACCCGGTACGAGTGGGGTACTGGGAAAATACAAAACCCGCCCCTCGTGGTGGTGGGGGGTTACAGTGGCTCCGGCCCTGAATCTCTACAAGTTAATAGTCGATCCCAGGGGGCTATTCCTCCAGGCAATAACTGCCCCCTGACTTAAAGGGGCAGGGCTAGGTTTATTGCCCAGCGCCTGAGGCGCACCCTTGAGGGGAATACCGAAAGGATCGACGCAATGTTTGTTCTTTCCCACCCATGAGCTTCGGCTTGTGGGTGGGCCCACGTTAAAACGAGGCCTTGTGCCCAGCCCATACAAGTGGGGTATGAGGCAAATACCCTTACGTCCTTAAGAAGTAAATAGCCACGCCTAGGGAGTGCATACTTTTGCTAGTTATAATAATAGCGGTATTATTCGTTTTGTTTCAATTAATATGCACAAGGATATAATGTCATTCTATAGAACTGATGTGATTTATTTAATATCTAAAATTGATATTAAAGACGTTTATTAATTTTAAAATTTATTTAGTGATTTTTCACCACCATGATATTTGAGATGGTTAATTCTACATCTATCTTCAAATTATTTTTTCATTCCATTGGCATAAAGTTGAAGACAATATGGCGGCAAGAGTGAAAGATATTGAATAATTAGTCGACATCGTCATCGTTTCCCTCCATTATCAGTCGTATCCATGACAACCGAACTGAAGATGTTAAATCTGATTCGATGACTAATTTGTCAAAAAAAATTCGATGAGGTTTTAACACTTGGGTTATTTATTTATTTTTTATATTTTTTTACGAACAACTGTCCTCATTTTTGTTGTTGCTTTGAAATATGGGGTAATAAGATTGTATTCAATATTCAAGTCTCTGTGAAAATTTATTTCTTCTTGTTCTTCATTCAGACAAAGATGTTTTGTTTGATATTTTAAATAAAACTTCATGTTATGTATGTTCTTCTCATATTTATGTTTCGCCAAAAATAATGATTCAGAAATAAATTATAAGATCTTTAACATAGGGAGTTACTGTACAATGACCCTGTAGATGATTAAAGTTAAACTCAAAAAAATTGAAATGAGGTTTTAACACGTAGTTTTTTTGTTTTTTTATGAACAATCGCCCTTTTATTTTTGATGAGGGTAATTTGAAATATGTGGAAATAATATTGTGTTAAACATTCAATATAGACGGACCGGCTGGACCATATGACTTTTAGGCACCCCTTCGGCTTGTGGGTGGGCCCACGTTAAAACCAGGCCTTGTGCCCAGCCGACACAAGTGGGGTATGAGGCAAATACCCTTACATCCTTTAGAAGTAAATAGCTATGCCTAGGGTGTGCATACTTTTGCTAGTCGATCTCGATTCGTGGGGACAGTTTTCTCGTTTACACCGTCAAAATCTGGTTGTTTGTTAGGGTTAGGGTTAGGGGTTAGGGTTAGGGTTAATTTTATAATTAAAAAAAATCTAAAATTCGTCTGTTAACAATTAACCGGATTTTGACGGTGTAAATGGAAAAAATGTTCCCACGAATCGAGATCGCAAAAGGGTGCCTAAAGGTCATATGGTCTGACCGGTTTAGCTCAGTCGGTAGAGCGTCAGCCAAAAAAAAAAACCCCAAGGTTCCGGGTTCTACACGGGTACCAGCATTCGTCTCTTTTTTATTTATTTTATTTTTTATTTTACTTTATTAATTAATTAATTTATTTTTGGAGGGTGCGATTTGTAATATTTGGAAATTAGATTGTAGTAAATATTCAGCATAGAAGGGAGCACTCAACTTTATACTTACCTACTCAATGAATATTTAATAATCTGTCATTTTAGAGGTTAAAAGAGAACTGCTACTCACACTTAATGTAAGAAGACGCTTACTAAAGAGACTACGACTATCACTACAAAAGTACAATACAAAGTCATTATTAGAAAACAATCCCAGAAGATTTTAACATATTACAACAAAATACTAAAAAAGTTGGTAGACTGTCATCCAAGGGATCAGAAGGTTCCGGGTTCGATATGGGCACTAGCATTCATCTCTTTTTTTAAATTCTTATTTTATTTATCTTTTGGAGAGGACGATTTGAAATATGGGGAAATCAGATTGTATTAGATATTCAACATAGAAGAACCAGCTAAGCTCAGTTGGTAGAGCGTCAGCCGAGGACGCACAAGGTTTCGTGTTCTCTATGGGCAACAACAACAGCAGCGGCAGTCGTCGTTTTTTGTGTTTTTTTTTTTTTTGCAGGGGGCGATTTGAAATATGTGGAAATAAGATTTTATTTATTATTCAATGTAGAAGCTGCGGCTTCGGGTAATATATGAGCCCCATCATTTGCCTTTTTTTTTATTTATTTATCTATCTATTTTGGGAGGAGGTGATCTGAAATATATGGAAATAAGATTGTATCAAATATTCATGTTACATAATTATTAGATACCTGATATTTATGTGCATTAGTGTAAAAACAAGATGGCGTTTTAAGTGCAGCTGACGGCCTTGAAGGATGAGTGACAAGGCTTGACCTCAGTCCTAACCTTCCGGTGGATACCGTGAGAATCGGTGGAGGACACCCTCTTCCGGTTTAGATTAGAAATAGATTTTACTCAGTCGGCGAGAAACCACAACGGTGGTGAGTCGCGTTATACACGTGGCCGACTCTATCTGCGCAGGTAGTCTGGTGGGGGATTTCGAGAATAAAATATGATCAAAGTAACTCGAAGTCTTGTGTTATTATCTAAAAACTAACAATGACACAGGGCTTCTGATAAAGAGAAATCCCCAATAGAAGACCAGACCCGAAGTCCTCAAGAAAGTCCAGACCTTAGAAGATTCCAGACCAAGACAAGATGTTATAAGATTCCAAAGACGGTCAGAAGAATAGAGTAAGAAAGAAGTAAGTAATGAAGAGGGTATACAACATTAGATTCAAGTCCCCGTTATAATTTCTTTATTTTTGTTTTTAATCAAGACCAAGATGTTTGGTTTGATATTTAAGGGGTTTGTGTTAATGGCTTCGAAAGATCTTCGCTCTAATTGCTGTGGGAGAAAAGAAGAAAAAAAATGAATAATATATTTTTTATATAAAAAATTGATGCGTTTCTGTCACACATTCAGCTAAAATAAATGAATATTGACGACCATTCAATTGGAACGGCTAAGATAAATTCTATATTGTTAAAAAAGAATTAAATATGACAGCTCTTATTTCTTTGGGACGGAGAAGGATACGCATGTAAATTTGATTATCTCTCCCACACACACTTCAATTCTATCTCACTCCTCCTCCTCTTCCTCCTCACGCCCTCCTCTCTGTCTGTCTGTTTGTCTGTCTCTGTCAATCTATCTATCTATCTATCTCTTTGTTGTTTGTGTAGAAACGGAAGGATGGTGTTTTATGAGATTTTTTAATTTATGTGAATTCAATTATACTAATTGCCTGGATGAAAATTAGGTTTATGTGTTTTTCTGCCTATATATAAAACAAACATAAGGAGAATTGGAGTAAATCTGACAGAATGTGGTAGAGATATGCGGAACACGGGAACAAAACTCAGACAACTGTATGTAGGAGAGATATTTCGCTAAGCATTAAGCTCAGCATCATCAGTCGTTTATTGATTTAATAATCAATAAACGACCGATGATGCTGAGCATAATGCTTAGCGAAATATCTCACCTACATACGGTTGTCTGAGTTTTGTTTATGTGTTCCTCATACCACATTCTGTCAGATTTATTCCAATCCTCCTTCCTCATATATAAAAAAAAACTTGAAAAAATCGCAAATAAAATTGTTAAACAGGAGGTGTGTCTGTTGTTTAATTCAACATGCATAAATTAAAAAATGCTGCCCAAATACACACACACACACACACACACACACATACACACACACACACACACACCCATATATA
Source organism: Doryteuthis pealeii (assembly GCA_023376005.1). Lineage (NCBI taxonomy): Eukaryota > Metazoa > Mollusca > Cephalopoda > Myopsida > Loliginidae > Doryteuthis > Doryteuthis pealeii. The sequence continues at coordinate 7,226,434 of CM042174.1, forward strand.
TATATATATATATACTTTGGTGCGGTACCAAGTTTCTTGGTACAAGGTGATTCTAGGTGGGTCCTAATTCTACCCGTAGTTTGTTGTAGAGTTCAGGTTCCGTATGAGAGCTCAATGTTTAATTATTGTAAACAGAGCAAATTTATTTGGGAATAAAAAGGCCTTAAATACCATGGGTATCGTGGTTATGGACCATTTCCACTCGCGAGTATGCTGAGCATAATAAATAATGCTAAATAAAATATATCAGTGGTCTGAAGAAGCTCGTGAGCATACTCGCGAGTGGAAATGGTCCATAACCACGATACCCATGGTATTTAAGGCCTTTTTATTCCCAAATATATATATATATATATATATATATATTATTGTTGGCATCCTTCCGTCTACTAAAGACGATGGCGTAGAGTCCACATTCTTTTTCCTGCAACTGCGTTAGTGGTTGAGCGGTACAATTTTGAATGGCAATATCTGGAATCTCTGGTGCGGTGACTGCGAACACTTCGGGTGGCCAGGTTGGATGCCTCCGTTAGGTCCGTCACTGCGGTGCAGAGTGGCATCCTCTCTCCTGGCACCCCTCCTGCGATTGGTTGCTCGGAAGCCACACTGTGTCCCTGGATGGGTGCAAGATGCAATGTCTGCAGACGCGCCAGTGTAACACGCGCAAGACTTGTCAAGCTATGCTGAAGTCGCTCCGATTTTTGTTCCTGTATAAGGGGACAATGGTAGCGTCCTGCTTGTCCTGGGGGATGTGTCCGTGTTCCCAGCAACTGCAGAGTCGTTAGTGTAGTGGTTGAAGCAGTGTTGCACCATACCTTTGTTAAGTATCTGGCAGCCATCCTAGTTCCAGATGTAGTGAATAAGTAAGCAAGCCAATAAGAATCTGGTGTTAAAGTATTCCTTGTAAGTCCTTCGTCCAAGAGAATCCAAATGTCAATGAAATAAGCTCAGAATGGTGTCTCTATTAATACAGCAGAAGCAGCAGCAGCAGTGCCAGTGATTGGACAATAGAAATCTAACCCAGGTCACGTGGTAGTCAACGAGTCTATATTTAGGAGTAGGCTTCTTTCACCCGCCTTATATCTAAAAAACTGCAACAACCTTCAAGATATTTGCTGGTACGCCGTCACTCCCGGTTGCTTTCTTGTCAGCGAGGCGGTCCTCTCCATTTTGTAGTGGAAAACTACGTAGCCTGGGCAGGTTTTTATTCTACCAAACCTACGAATCGATTTTAAAACTTTGTCGTTGTCAGCATTAAATAACCCACCGTGGTTGATGTGCTGTAAAAAAAAACAAAACATGGAAGATAATTCATTTGAAATTAGATATGTGCTCTTGGAATCTTGAATCAAATTACTTTTTTTAGTGGGGTGGGGTTGTGTGGTGTGCTAATTACACTTTGAAGAGATTATATAATGGGAATTGATAAAAAAATATTATATAATCAATAATTATTTGAATTCATTACATATAATTACTCCAAACTAGATTGATAAATTACTTGACTCAAGGCCGCCCTTTGGCAGTCATTAAGTTTAATAGGCGAGCGGGAACAAAGACACTGCATTATGATTAAATTGATTTTTTTGTTTGTTTTGTTTTGTTTTACGGCATATCAACCTCAGTGGGTCATTTAATGCCGATAAAGTTTTGAAATAAATCAATTCTTAATGGATAATACAATTTTCTTTTTTATAAATACATTTTTCTATTTAACCCATAGATGGGACCCTAACAGGTACTACCACTCCGGGTCAGAGTGGACCAGGGAGCAATGGTGATGAAGAGGTGCTCCACATTCCCCAAACCTCCAAAACTGGAACCTCACCATCAGATAGAGTTTAACATCATTCCCAGGACATGTAGACCCGCAGCCACCGCCTTCTAGCACACATATGATAGAAAGGGGTTGGGGCTTGCCATAAGGGCAATAGGGTTGGGAAAATCATATAGGTGCTAGGGCTTTACGTGACCACCCGTCTAGCCCAAGATAGGGTCAAAGTGGAGTATTGCTCATCCACCTGGGCTCTATCCTTAAGCATCACGGGTCGGCACCCACGGCCAACAGGTGGCCCCATTGGGGGAGTTTTACCCCTCTGCAGAGGTGCAGTCGGTGCATTCTAACGCCCCAGCCGACAGGGCAAGATTAACTTGCGGAGAATAAAACAGTTTTCTATTTCAGTTATAAGTCGTCGTCGGGGCGGCCTAATGCCAGACAGCGAGGGAGTCTATCCCCTTTTCACTAGCGCTAGACCAAGGAGATTATCTGAGCATCTGAGATGGATCGCCACACCTACCATCAGCTCCTTACTTTACCGCACAGATCCCTGTGCTACTCATACGCTGAGTTGGCGATGGCCAGTATCGAACCAAGAACCTTGAGATTGCTAGCCGAACACTCTAGCGACTGAGCTAAACCGGTCCTTGATTGTGCTAACTAAAATATATCTTCCATATGCTGTTTTTATTGTTTTGTTTTAACAAAAATTTTCTTTACCTTTTCTATTATATTGACCTGAAGAAGGTTTAAAATAAACCGAAACGTTTAAACGTCGTCATCAACATCAAAATAAATTCATCTTTTTGGAAGACTTTGTTTTACTAATTTAAATATATATATATATATATATATATATATATATATATATATACAAGGTTTGTCAAAAAAGTATCGAGATTTTTTGGTACTTTTTGACACACCTTGTATTCTGAAAACGTTAAGTTGTCCTTCGAGCTCGGCACTTTTATGACACACCTTGTATTCTGGAAAAAAATTAACGTTCCATTGATTGTTCATTTCTATCTTGGTAAATACATCTTCTTCAATCTCAATATGACACACCTTATATATATATATATATATATATATATATATATATATATATATATATATATAATTGGTTTGCTGAGCAAATAAAATAATCTACTCAATTTGTCTATTTTTATACCTTTTAAGACCATGGTACTGATCTTCCAACTGATGGACTACTTGAATATATATATATATATATAATATATATATATATAGATAGATAGATAGATAGATAGATAGATAGATATAGACCATATAATCAATATCTTGATTAATTAAGTGGATTTAACCCTGAAAATGCTTATGTTGAAACTCGAGCAGGTTCTTTCTGTGTATACATTATTATAATAAGTTACTCTACTCATGTATTGAGCACTTTATATTTGTTATATCGCTGTCTTATCATTGTGAAACATGCATCAACTAACCATTGTGACCAATTTCACCGGTAAGTCCATTTTTTCATAGAAAATCATATATATATATATATATATATATTATATATATATGTGTGTGTGTGTGTGTGTATGTGTGTGTGTGTGTGTGCGTGTGTGTGTGTTTATATACGTATATGAAGACGTATAGTCTAAGTCAGAAAGAGTGCATTATTTGTATAACCCAGTTTTCGCTTAGAGGTGTGTTGGATTTAGAGGAAGAAGATTAAATTCTAACACAGTTCTAGTAAGATGACTAAATCTAAAATCTTTTAATCCCCCCCACACACACTCAAAAGATCACAGTGGTGATAATAAAAGCTTTTCGAACTTGTGAAAAACAACTGTGTTTTCTTTTCACTTTTTTGTTCTGACTTTCTATTTGTAACATTTTTTTTTAAATACCCCACATCGAAAGTTGGTTGGTTGGTTGGATTTTACGGCATTTCAACCCTTGTTGGGTTATTTTATGCCGAAGAATTTTTTTATCAATTCTTGTTGGGTATTTAATTTTTTAAAACTCAATTTTCGAACTTGAGAAAAACAACTGTTTTTTTTCTTTTCACTTTTCTGTTCTGACATTCTATTTGTAACATTTTTAAAGACCCCACCTCGAAAGTTAGTTGGTTGGTTGGTTGGTTGGGTTTTACGGCATATCAATACTTGTTGGGTTATTTATGCTGAAGACATTTTTTTATTAATTCTAGTTGGGTATTCAATTTTTTAAAACTCAATTTTTTAACAGATTGTAATACTTATTTTTTATCTATCTAACTCATAGATGGGTCCCTAACAGCTACTACCACTCCGGGTCAAGGTGAACCTGGGAGTAATGGTGATGAAAGGGCACTCCACATCCCAAGGATTACTTATATATTTCGGGTGAGATACGTCACACAATTTCGAAAGAAAAATAACGGCTAAACAAGACCAAATCCTTTCACAATAACATGAGTATTAATATGCGGATTTTAAGAAAGTATTTAAAATATTGAGATTTATGATATATAATCATTCTTATATATTTCCCAACCAGGATTTACATTTTTGCATTTCATCTAGAAAGTTTTGGACGGGCTCATTATTAACCAGAGGTGTAGCAAGGTGATAATGGTAGTACAATTAAGGATCCCGATTATTAATAGACAGATTAAAAGTAAGTATTTAACATATTGAGATTTTCGATATATAATCATTTGTATATATTTACCAACCAGAATATACATTTTTGCTTTTCATCTCAGACGTTTTGGACGGGCTCATTATTAAGTAGAGGGTGTAGCAAGGTGATAATGGTAGTACAATTAAGGAACACGATTATTAATAGAAAGATTAAAAGAAAGTATTTAAAATATTGAGATTTACGATACATAATCATTTGTATATATTTATTAACCAGGATTTACATTTTAGCATTTCATCTTAGAATGATTTGGACGATCTCATTATTAAGCAGAGGGTGTTGCAGGGTGGTAATGGTAGTACAATTAAGGAACCCAATTATTAATATATAGATTTAAAGAAAGCATTTAAAATATTGAGATTTACGATACATAATCATTTTTATATATTTAACAACCAGGATTTACATTTTTGCATTTCATCTTAGAATGATTTGGTCGAGCTCATTATTAACCAGTGGATGTTGCAAGATGATAATGGTAGTACAATTAAGGAACACGGGTAATAATATATAGATTCTATTCGAATAGAAATCTTCAAATTATATAGAGACGTTGTGTAGATGATGAAAAATAAGGAAAATTCAATATGAGCTGAGATAAAAATTTAAAAAGGTAAGATAAAAAGAAGCAAGAAAATCTTACAGCCTCCGCCGATCCTTGTTGGAGATTACAACTAAACAAGCGACTCTTCAAAAAAAAAAAGAAGCTTAACACCCAGTCAAATCATCTGTCTTTATAAACAGAATGGGTTTCTGTTTTTTGTTTATTTTTGTTATCTGTGAAGAAATGTTTACTTGGAATTCGTTCAATATTGTAAAAAGTTTCAATGGTGACTTAAAGAAGAATAGCGGGAAAAATTCGCTGGTGGAAGAAGAAGAAAATTTAGAATGAAGAAGAAGAAGAAGAAGAAGAAGAAGAAGAAGAATTAGAAGAAGAAGAAGAAGAAGAAGAGAGAAGAAGAGAGAAGAAGAAAGAAGAAAGAGAAAAGAGAAGAAGAAGAAGAAGAAGAAGAAGAATGAAAAGATGAAGAAGAAGAAGAAGAAGAAGAAGAAGAATGAAAGAGATGAAGAGAGAAGAATTTAGAATGAATGAAAAGAAGAAGGAGAGTTTAGAATGAAAGAAAAGAAGAAGAATAATTTAGAATGAGAGAAAGAAGAAAAAGAATTTAGAATGAAAGGAAAAGAAGAAGAAGACGAATTTAGAATGAAAGGAAAGAGAAGAAGAAGAAGAAGAAGAATGAAAGAAGAAGATGAAGAAGAAGGAGAAGAAGAAGAAGATGAAGAAGAAGAAAGTGAAGTATAGCAAAAAAGAAGAGTGAGAAAAAAGAAGAAGAAGAATTTAGAATGAAAGAGAAAAAGAAAAAATGATGAGGAGAAGGAAAAGAAGAAGGAGGAGAAGACGAAGAAGATGAAGAAGAAAGTGAAGTATAGCAAAGAAGAAGAAGAAGAAGAAGAAGAAGAAGAAGTTCACACGTGGGATTAAGCTCGTTATTTAAATCTCTTTGCTTGACATTCCGAAAATTCCAGTTTTTTATTTTATTTTCTTTCTGTTTTCAAAATCCTTTGTTGTCGTCATTTTTTTGTCGAATAAAACTCGTTACGTTAACACTTCTTATTCCGATTTTTCATTTTTTGGATTTTTATTTCTTCTTTTCTTTCTTATTAGTTGGGGACGCGTGGTGTAATGGTTAACGTCGTACGAAACAGACACACGGCGATGCGAGTTCAAATACTGGACCAGCTGGTAGCATTTCACATAGCGCTTAATATCCTTATGGAAATATCCAAATCCAACTATTCTCTCTCCATCTAGGGGTAAATAGTAGGGAAGACTGGACTCTATAATCTTGGTCTAGACTCTAGAGGTGCCTGTCGTAAGTAGGAAATAGACACAGCGACATCAGTTCAAATGCTGTACCCGGGTGTTTGTATTTCACAAAGTGCTAATACCCTTGGGAAAGGTATGAATCCATTTATTATCCCTTCATCTATGGGTAATAAGTAGGACAGACTGGGTTCTTTTGCTTTGGTATGGCAACCGGTCTAGGAAAAGGAAAAAATCTGAATTCCAACTAAAGGTGTTCTCTTCCCCGTTAGTCAAAAATACTTTGTGCGTCGAGCCCAAATGAACTTTCGTCAGATGACCTTTCGTCAGATGACCTTTTTTAGACTTTAAAGCGTTAACATTCTGTTTACTCCCACAAATCAAAGATTTATTATTTTTTCTTCATTTATTTTTATCCTTTAATTTTTCTCTTCCTTGGGAATTTTCTTTTCTCTTTCGATTTCATTCTCTTTCCCACTTTCTCTATCTTCTTTGCCCTTTTCCTTTATTTTCTCTTTCTTCTTTTTCATTTTTTCTTTCCTCTTCTTTTTATTTTTCCTTTCTTCTTTTTCATTCCTTTATTTTCACTTTCTTCTTTGATTTTTTTTTCTTTTTTTTTCTTTTCTTTCTTCTTTTTCTCTTTTTTCCTTTTCTCTTTTTCTCTTTCCTGTCATTCTTTCTTCTTTTCTCTTTCTTCTCTCCTCTTCTTTCTTTTTTTCTCCCTGTTCTTTTTTCACTTTCTTCTTTTCCTTGTCTTATTTTCTTTTCTTTTTTCTTCTTTTCGTTTCCTTCCTTTTCTCTTTCTTCTCTTTCCTCTTCTTTCTTCTTTTTCGCCTTTTCTTTTTCTCTTCTTCTTTTCCTTTCCTTTATTTTCTCTTTCTTTTTTCATTTCTCTCTTTCCTCTTCTTTTTTTCTTCTTCCTTTTTTCTTTTTCATTCCTTTATTTTCACTTTCTTCTTTGATTCTCTTTTTTCTTTTTCTTTTCATTTTCTTTATCTCCTTCGTCTTTTCCTTTTCTTTCTATTACTATTTATTTTCTTTCTTATCTTTTTCTTTTTCTTTTTCTTTTTTCTTTTTATTTATCTCTCTCTGCTTTTCCTTTTCTTTCTTTTCTTTTTCTTCTTTTCCTTGTCATCTTTCTTTTGCGTTTCTCATTTTCTCATTCTTCTTTTCCTTTTCTTCCATTTTCTCCTTTTCCTCTCTTTTTTCTTTTTCTTTTTTCTTTTTCTTTCCTTTTTTTCTCCTTCTTTTTCTGCTCTTTCTATTTCTAGAATTTCTCATTAAAATTCCATTTCGTATATATTCCTTCCTCATCTTTTTTCCATTTCTTTCTTTTACAAATTCCCTCTTTTTCCTTGTCTTTCTTCTTTCTTGTCTTTCTTCTTTTTTCTCTTTCTCTTTCTTCTTTTTTCCTTTTCCTTTTCTCTTTCTTCTTTTCTTCTTTTCATTTTCTTTTCTTCTTTTCCTTTTCTTACTTCTTTTTTTCATTTTCCTCTTTCTTCTTATTCTTTTTCTCTTTCTTCTTATTCTTTTATTTCTTCTTTTTCTCCTGTTCTTTTTCTCTTTCTTGTTTTTTTTTTCTTTTTTCTTGTTTTTCCTTTTCCTTTTCTTTTTCCTTTTCCTTTTCTTCTTTTCCTTTTCTTCCTTCTTTTTTTCCTTTTCCTTTTTCTTTTTCTTCTCTTCCTTGTCTTCTTTTTCCTTTTCTTTTTCTCTTACTCCTTTTCCTTTTCTTTCTTCTTTTTCTCCGTTTCATTTTCTCTTTCTTTTTTTTTTCTTTTTTTTCTTCTTTTTCTCCTTTTCCTTTTCTCTTTCTTCTTTTTCTTTTTTTCTTCTTTTTCTCCTTTTCATTTTCTCCTACTTCTCTTCCTTGTCTTTCTCCTTTTTTCCTTTTCCTTTTATCTTTCTTCTCTTCTTTCTTTTCCTCTTTTTTCTTTTCTTTTTCCCTTTCTTCTTTTCCTCTTCTTTTTCTCTTTCTTCTTTTACTTGTCTTTCTTCTTTTTCCTTTTCCTTTTCTATTTCTTTTTTTCCTTTCCTTTCTTCTTTTTCTCCTTTTCTTTTTCTTTTTTCCTTTCCTTTCTGCTCCCTTTCTTCTTTTCCTATTTTTTCCCTTTCCTCCTTCTTTTTCTCTTTCTTCTTTCTCTTCTCTTTCTTCTCCAGAATTTCCCCATTAAAATTCCATCTCCTATATCTTCCTTCCTCATTTTTTCTCTTTACCTTATTTCTTTTTAAATTACATAAACCAAATGAAAGACGTTGTCCGAGGTAAATAAACCAGTCGACATTTTGGACGTTGACTTCCCCAACGGCAATGTGAATGCGAACAAAAACCTGATAAAACAAGAGACAAATTATCGAAACTCGAAATCGGTGGACAAGGATTCCTTAGCTTTTTTTTCTTTTTTACTAAAACTATTATTAGTTTTGTCACAAAGTCTGCCGAACACTGTCTTCGGCAATTTAAGCAGGAAACCTTATGCTACACTCCCCGACACCCTCCCCCGCCAAACATCACACCCACACTCACGACTCTCATCTCTGGACACGCCAGTAAAATACTAGATTCTTTTTCTTGTTTTTTTTTTCTTTGTTGTTTAAACTTCTTTTTATCTAATGACCATTGGAAGGCCGATATTGGCTCCGGGTCAGGTGCTTTTTTCTCCTTCTCCAATGTTGATTGATTGAAGTTCTGTTTTCTATTAGAAATCTCAAGTGGTTCTGTGAAGTGTTTAGTAGGAGGAACTTTTTACACATCTCTGGCAATAAATAGATACCAACAAGACCAGTGGATATACCACAGTATGATAATTTAATTATTACGACGTTTGATATGTTTTCTTAAGAACTTGACTAGCAGGACCTGTGGATATACTGAAGTATAATGATTTAATTATTACAACGTTTGATGTGTTTACTTAAGAGCTATGCTAAATAGTTCAATATGTAAAAAGTATAATAATCTTGACTAGCAGGATCTGCGGATATAACACAGTATGATAATTTAATTATTACAACGTTTGATGTGTTTAGTTAAGAGCTATAGCAAAATAGTTCAATATGTAAAAAGTACAATAATCTTGACTAGAAGGATCTGTGGATATAACACAGTATGATAATTTAATTATTACAATGTTTCTTGTGTTTACTTAAGAGCTATAGCAAAATAGTTCAATATTGTAAATAGTCTCAATATGTAATAAGTGACTAACAGGACCTGTGGATATAACACAGTATGACTTTTTGGTTATTAGAACGTTTAATATGTTTACTTAAGAACTTGACAAGCAGGACCTGTGGATATACTGTAGTATAATAATTTAATTATTACAATGTTTGATGTGTTTACTTAAGAGCTATAGCATTTTAGTTCAATATGTAAAAAGTATAATAATCTTGACTTGCAGGATCTACGGATATAACCCAGTATGATAATTTAATTATTACAACATTTGATGTGTTTAGTTAAGAGCTATAGCATTTTAGTTCAATATGTAAAAAGTATAATAATCTTGACTAACAGGATCTGCGGATATAATACAGTATGATAATTTAATTATTACGACGTTTGATATTTTTACTTAAGAACTATTGCAAATAGTTCCATATGTAAAAAGGATTAGCAGGACCTGTGGATATAACACAGTGTAATATAATAATATGGTGACGGTACCAAAAACGATATATGTTGTATAGCGGGCTTGTGAACGTGCCTCCAAATTCACAGCACTAAAAAGGCATTTGTTACGCGGCGGTCGTCTTGTCGATAAAAAAAAGGTACAACACGTGAGATATATCGTCATAAGGGCTTAGCATTTATTTTCGGGCTCGTGTCGTGGCTCTGTTCGGAGAGGAGGAAAGGCAGAGAGAAAGAAAGAGAGAGAGGACACTGTTAAATCATTGTAATCCCACACTAGGGACCAGAAGCCCGTCCGAACTCTACGCCGCAGGAAAGTAAAAAGAGAGGCCGATTTTGTTGTTCGTTGTTCCTCACCGCGTGACTTCCGGTTCCCGTCAACACCCGAAACTTCCGGTTGGCTTCCAATTCTCATCCGGGGGTCATACTTCGGTCGAATTACCGGCAACCCGTTGTGTGTCCACTACTCCTTTTTTTTAACCTTTACTTTCTCTTATTTTTACTTCCTCTCTTTCTATAGCAGTCCGCCCAAAACTCAGGACCTTCATAATCACGTTACAACAGTATGATTATTTGATTATTAGAACGTTTGATATATTTACTTAAGAATTTGGCTAACAGGACCTGTGGATATACTGTAGTATAATAATTTAACTATTACAATTTTTGATATGTTTACTTAAGAACTATTGCAATAGTTCCATATGTAAAAAATGACTAGCAGGACTGTGGATATAACAGTAGGATTATTTGATTATTAGAACGTTTGATATGTTTACTTAAGAATTTGATTAGCAGGACCTGTGGATATACTGTAGTATAATAATTTAGCTATTACAATTTTTTATATGTTTACTATGCAAATTTGCACATGAGCACGCTAGTGTGTACAAAGAACTGCATTGACAGCTATGTGCGGATAATGGATCTTGCGTAGAGGGCCTCCCGAGCGCAATGTATGTTAGGGACGGTTGGCGAGAGATTGTCATGGACGACTGTCCTACTAGCGCGATATGATGATGAATACTGTTTATGTTTATTGATTTTAACGGCATATCAAACCGTCTGGGGTTATGTCATGCCTAACGGTTAGGAAGCGATACATATCGTGTATTTATATTCATACATTTTAGTAATTGATTTTAACAATGTATTAGCATTATTGGGGATTATGTTGTATGGTATTGATTAGTTTCATGTCTATATTTTATGGTATAATTTTATTTCCCTCAAAAAAGAGAGAATATCCTCCATGTTGACATTTTTAAACAGATATTTCATATTGTTTACTTTAAAATAACGGTTTCTGATGTGAGCAAAAATCTTGCATTCCATGAATAAGGGTTTCACTGTCAAAGGTGTTTGACATGTTCCACATTGTGGTTGTTCTTGTTTGAGTATATAGGAATGCGTTAGTCTTGTATGATCAATGCGTAATCGGGACACAATGACTTGTTCCTTTCTCGATTTCCTTAAAGTTGGTCTCCAGCCTCCCAAAGATGATGAATACTATATAATTTTATTTTAAATTTGTAATTGATTTCGCAGCTGCTTGTGCTTTTTGAGCTTCGTCATCACAATGGCTTTGGGTTCTAATGTTTCGAAGAGATAAGAATTCAGTGACGTCTGTAATGTGGGTGTCGTATGGCTAATGTGGGTGTAGATAATAATCAAAGATCTTTATTGCAACGGTGATCACAGAGAAAGTGGAAAACATAAAGAAAGAAAGAAAGAAAGAAAATGGATGAAAAAATTCTAATTAGAAACAGCAAGTTTTTCCTAATTATCGACAAATGTGAACGAATAAAAAGGCAAGTTTATCTTAGTGGAGCTAACACCTAGTTACTGACAGTTTCTCGCCTATGCGCCTGAAGATCGCATAAGCGTGAAACTCTCAGTAACCAGGTCTTGGCTTCATGACCACTATACTTTAACACACACACACACACACACACACACACACAACATATATATAATATATATATATATATATATATATATATATATATATAAATTCGACCTAAGCACTCACTATTTCTATTAGGTGAGAGGCTTGGGTCTGGTGTGACTTGATGGGGATTTTCTTAAGTTTTTCGCGCGCATCCCCCTCTTGTCTAAGCTTATTCCATATTCAATATCCATTCCCGTCGTAATTGATTCACAACCTGACTTTTAATCGTTTCCGGGTGTAAAACTTGAAAAGCACCGGACGAAAGGGCCCTTGTTTTTATCAATAAACATTTTTTCTTGCATAATTGCACATTTTTTTCTTGCATAATTGCACATTTTTTTCTTGCATAATTGCAATATATACACACACACACACACACACACACAATATATATATATATATATATATATATATATATATATATATATATATATAGAGAGAGTTTCATAATTTGCTTGAAGCATTGTGTATGTATTGATTAGGAGGTTGATTTAGAAGGCTATCACAATGCAGTTTGGAATAAATAAAAAATAATAATACGGTTACAATGGTGTTGTGTGTTGACCTGTATTTTTTATTATTTTTTATTATTTATTATTTTATTTAATAATAAATAAAAAATACAGGTCAACACAACACCATTGTTACCGTATTATTATTTTTTATTTATTCAAACTGCATTGCGATAGCCTTCTAAATCAACCTCCTAACCATATATATATATATATATATATATATATATATATATATATATATATAATCAGTCTCTTCATTTCTCTTTGACGTTAATATCTATTACGAGGCAGTAGCTCACATTCTTGTTATAAGTTTATGTGCCCCTAGTGTATTTGTGCATATCAACTTAAAAGTAAATATATACCCATGCTCACACATAGAGACTGATTAGTAACACAGCATATGTAACGCTTTTATTATCAATATTGTATGAATTTATTTCTTCAATATTTGTGTATATGTGTGTGTATAAAAAAACAATTCTATTGGTTGAAGACAATATTTTCTTTACTATTTCATGGTATACAAGCGAAAAATATATTTACAAAACGAAGATACATCATTATCTGCAGAAAATATTTTATTTCTTTTTTACAAGCTCTGAGAACCTTAACAAGATATTGCAACGTTTCTTCAAATAATTGGTGTTTCTCAAGCAAAATTCTTATTTCATTATTCCTTTTTCCATATGCTTCAATAACCTTCATTTCATATACATATTCTAAATTACCAGCCTTTCGTTTCAATACAGTTACCTTATTCCCACATGTCGTGTACCACAGGAAAAAATAACAACATATAATTACTAATGTATGCCAATGGGTGCGATATCATTTGACCCGTGTATGTAGCTTATCAGTTACTTATTTGGACTATTCGGACTATTGTCCTCATCTTTATTGTTAAATACACAACGTTTCAGCCGATGTGCCCTGCGGCCTTCTTCATATGTTTGTAGAATTCAGACAACTTCTCAAACTTTTAGATTACTTTTCTTATTTCTGTATACCCTCGGATTTTTACTTTTTGGATTATTCGGACTATTGTCCTCATCTTTATTGTTAAATACACAACGTTTCGGCTGATGTGCCCTGCGGCCTTCTTCATATGTTTATAGAATTCAGACAATTTCTCAAACATTTAGATTACTTTTCTTATTTCTGTATACCCTCGGATTTGTACTTTTTGGATTATTCGGACTATTGTCCTCATCTTTATTGTTAAATACACAACGTTTCAGCCGATGTGCCCTGCGGCCTTCTTCATATGTTTGTAGAATTCAGACAACTTCTCAAACATATAGATTACTTTTCTTATTTCTAAGTACCCTCGGATTTGGATTATTTGGATTATTCAAACTATTATCCTGATCTTTATTGTTAAATACACAACGTTTCGGCCGATGTGCCCTACGGCCTTCTTCAGATGTTTCTTGTAGAATTCAGACAACTTCTCAAACATTTAGATTACTTTTCTTATTTTACCTCGGATTTGTACTTTTGGATTATTACTATTGTCCTTCTTTATTGTTAAATACACAACGTTCAGATTTGTACCCTCGGATTTGTAAGTTTTCGATTATTCGGACTATTGTCCTCATCTTTATTGTTAAATACACACGTTTCGACCGATGTTCCCTCCGACCTTCTTCAGATATTTCTTATCGAACTCAGTTATCTTCTCAAACTTGTAGATTACTTTGTTTTCTTATTTCTATATATCCTTGGTTTCGTACTGTTTGGATTATTCGGACTATTGTCCTCATCTTCATTTATATCTAAACAGTGTTTCTAAACTCTCCCGATGAAAGTGCAAATAATTTCATTTTGATCAAAGTGAGAAATACAGACTAATTCCAGTGATATATCATACGCTAATATTCCTCATCAAGGCCGTAGTTGTGTCAGTACTAATGTATGGCTGCACCTCCTGGACCCGAACGTAGAGCCTAGAGAATAAGAAAGATGGTAGTTGCACAAACAATGCTGTGTGCGATCTTGAACAAATTGTGGAGACAACACCCCACAAGAAATCAGCTGTACGGCCACTTGCCCTCGTTAAACAAACCATACGAGTGTGACGAACAAGACGTGATGAACACTGCTAGAGAAGCGGTGACGAACTCATAAGTGACGTTCTCCAGTCAAAACCCGCTCATGGGCACGTCAGTGTAGTGGGTCGTCCAGCAAAGACCTTCATCAACCAGCTCTGTACAGACACTGTATGCTGCGCAAAAGAACTTCCCAAGGGCGATGAATGATAGGGAAGGTTAACGAGATATTGTCCCGGATATCCGTGCTAGAAGATGATGGTGATGATGATGATGATGATGATGATGATGATGATGATGATTTCAGTCTAGCTCGTTAAGCATTACGCCAAACGCCTCCCTACTTAGACGGGATAGGTTTATGATTAGAAATTTCAATATAATTATGGGTCAGGCCGAAATACACAATTACTATGTTTCATTATAGACGTATCCCATGGGGCCTATTTGACAGTAACTACCTCTATTCACCATAAACTATCAAATCATCGGTTGCCATTACACGTCTCAAGGCAGTGGGGAGTTACTTGGAGACGTGCTTAGCATGACGGTCATCGTCGTAGAAAATGTAATCAGCGATGCGTGTTCAAATCCTGAATATGGTAGTTTGCATTTCATATCACGCAAATGTCCATGGCTGGTTGGCTGGTTGGTTGGATTTTACGGTCTGTCAACCAATTGGGTCATTTTACACTAAAGACGTTTTTATTTTATCCATTCTCATACTCAATTTGTTTTAAACAAATTTGTTTCAATTTAACCCACTCCGGGTCAGAGTGGACCTGGGAGCAATGGTGATGAAGGGGTGCTCCACATTCGGCAGACCCCAGAACTGGAACCTCACCATCAGATAACGTTTAACGTCATTTCCAGGACAGGAAGACCCTCAGCCAGAGCCTTCTAGCACATATATGATAAAAACGGTTGTGGTTTGCCATAAAGCCATCAGGGTTGGAACTATCATATAGGTGCTAGGGCTTGAGCAAGCCAGCCATAGGTGTCTACATGTGAGTATATATATATAGAGAGAGATCAAAACCGGGAACCCAGCACGTAGAGTGAGAAACTCTACCTCTAGACCACCGGCCCATAGCACACGATACATGCCGAATTAACTTGTCAATGATAAACACGTCACTACTATACATGGTACAGTGAGCGTTGAGGGAATCGCAAATTAGGCCTATGCCCAGGCGTAAGGAATAATGTAATTTGATAATTTGCTTTTGAAGCATTGTTATGTAAAGTATATTATTGTTTATATTTTTAAGGCAATTACAATGCGCGCGCATGTGTGTGTGTGTATGGGTATGTGAGAATATATATATATATATATATATATATATATATATATATATAGTTCATCAACAAGTTACTACCATGTAAACATTGTAGTAGCATAAGTAGTTAACCAAAAAGGGCTCAATATATCTTGTAAAATATAGAGCATTAATAGTTGCTGTAGAAAAGTTATTTCCCTACCAGGGTTTCGGTGTTCTTAGTACACCGTCTTCAGGAGAATTAAGTAAATCCATGTGGTTAATGTGATATATTATCGCCTGGTTTAGGCTCATTTTAATTCTATGACTCCTAAGAGTAAATTAACTTCTGTCTCTAAAGCTAGTCTCTTTGAAGTTAGCGCTAAGTAAAAACCTATGTTGACAAGCAGAGGTGATTAATGATTCTCTCTAGCTATGCCCTCCCTATCCTATATTTTTATTGCCTCTTCCTTCTATACTTGTTACTTATTCCAAATTTTGGTATTCTAGTACTCTGGTGAGTCTATTGAGATAGATTTTTTTTAAATATATATAATTGGTGCATTTATTATATTTATTATATTATATCTAAATTAATTTTAGTAATATATTAATGCGTTACGTAACCTATGCATGCATTTCCCTAGGAATTCATCCTTTTTATTTAATTATTCTTTCTTATTTGGGAATCTGATTATCTCTAACTTTTCTTGTAAATACAAGAATCATGGATCAGTTCATCCTCGGCGAGTACTTGATTTCTTTAATAAATAAATAATATTTAATAAAAGGTGTTATATTTTGATGCTTTAAATTCCAAATGTAGCTAGCTAAGGTTGTTGCATTTTTTAGTTTAATATTAGAAAAATAGTGTTTATGGTGATTGATACTAAAGTAAAGTAGTTATTAAAAAATATTTTTTTAGAATCTAATAATATGACATTTTAAACTTAAAATCATGCTGCTCGTATTTTAAATGAATTGTATGTATTAATTTTATACTAGCAGAAATACCTAATTAAAGTTTTGAAATAAAATAACTGATGCATTATAAAATCTATTCATTGATAAATCAATACTGAAAATTTCATTAAAATCGGTTAATTACCTGATTTTTGGTAAAATTCTTTTCAATCGAGAATGTTAAATATATTCGAAAATGACTGAAAAAATCGTTTTAAATGTATCAAAAATAAATTTCATGTGTAATATTATTTTTCTTTTTTTTTATTTTTTTTTATTTTTAATGATGCTGATTATGTTACTCCTTTTCGACTTAGACTTGAATCTAGTTTTGAAATCTGATTTTGTACAACCTACATAAAATGTATATATATTATTCATTTGGCAAAATTGTTTAGTTGAAAGTATAAAAAAGTTCTTTTGTAATCCTTTCGCCAACTTTCAAAACCGGATGCCAGCTGTATACCCCTCCTATACACGTTGCAGGAAATTTAGAAAATATCATATTTTGAAATATTCTAAACTAATCAAATTTTTCTTAGCTTTATAAGAGAAGAAAAGATCAAATTTATTCAAGATGAGGTTCATGTGATATCGAAAAAGCGTTGTGATATTATCAGAAATAATTACGTTGTTATCTCAACGCAACATGACGAACAGGAATACGAATGAGAAATAATCTTAATAAACGAGGTTGCTTTTTTAAGTCTTCTGGGAAATTTTGTTTCTGAATTTAATTGGAAAGGATAGAAAGACAAATCAAAGAACGACATACACGTTAAGATATATATATATGTGTATATATAAATATATATTATATATATATATATATATATATATATATATATATATGGGTATCAATATTGAGACAAATCAAAGATCGACGTACAAATTAAGAAATATATTAATATTAACGTATATATATATATATATATATATATATATATATATATATATATATATATATTAATATATTATATATATATAATATATATATATATATATATATATGTATATATGTATATATATATACAAATATATATATTTTTTAATTTGCATGTTAATCTTTGATTTGTCTTTATATCGATACGCCTCTATATATATATATATATATACATATATATATATATATATATATATATATATATATATATATATATGAAGATAAGAGGGTTGGAGTAAAACCCGATAGTATGAGGTAAGGTAAAAGGCCAAGTGTATAAAAAATAATGACTCAAACAAGAAGAAGTAGGAGAAATATATATATTTGTATACATTTCTTAACCTGTATATATATATAATATATATATATATATATATATATATATATATATATGAGAAGTAAGTACACAAACGATGTGTTTATGATATGCCTCTTTTTTAGCCGACAATTTCTGGGAGAATATGTGCTTAATTGAAGTCGTACCTAATTTTGAAAGTTAATTAATTAATAATTAATTAATTAGGCGGGCATACCTATTTAAATGTAAGGCTAAACAGGATATATAAGGATATATATATATATATTTCTTCATCTGTACATATATATATATATATATATATATATATATATATATATATATATATATATATATATATATATAATATATATATGGGTGGTAATCTATATAAAGAGAAATCAAAGATCAAACTACTATACGTATTTATATATACACGTTAAGAAATATATTTGTACCCGTTAAGATATATATATATATATATATATATATATATATATATGTATAGAAAAGAAACAATATAATTTTGTTATACAAACCAATCTCTCACCCCTGTAATCTGGCTGACAGCGTGTGTACATTGTGCCTGAGATTTCGTAACGAATCAATTCGTAAACCTCTAAAAGATTAGATTAACTTGAAAAATAATCAAGTCAAGATTTTCTATTTTCTGTCATCTTAATACATAACTAAAACTTCATGAATACTTTATGAAATTGTAAAATAAAGTAAATAATAAAATAGACAAATCATCAAAAAGTTTCGAAATGAATTATTCTCATATATTTCCACCATTTATAGATCTACATGGTAAGTCAGAAATAGCTTCCATATTTTAAACTTTCGCCTCTATGGTGAAAGTGAACTTAGGAAAATAACTATGGTAGCTCTATATAGTTAGTGTATTAGCATTTCTTTCTTGTAAAATTTTTGTTTGTAAAATGAGTTCTAGAACTTACCTACTATCAATATAAAGACAAATCAAAGATCGACATACAAATTAAGAAATATATATATATATATATATAAGAAACAATATAATTTTGTTATCTTTTAAAGATGTACATGGTTAGTCATATTTTAAACTTTCGGCTCTATGGTGAAAGTGAACTTAGGTAAATGACTATGGTTAGCTTTATCTAGTTAATCTATTAACATTTCTTTCTTGTAAATTTTTTGTTTGTAAAGTGAGTTCTAGAGCTTCCCTTCTCCTAAAGGTAATCATTAACTTGTTCCTCACTTCAACTTTTTACTCGTAAATTCCTACCATAAAATTAGGCTTGGCTCAGATAATGCCCAAGCCTAATTTTATGGTTGGAATTTACGAGTAAAGTTGAAGATTACCTTTTGTTGTTGTTATTTCTTTTCTGGTTTTTTTTTTTTTGTTTTTTTTTTTTGGCTTTGACTTTGGTACTCTAAAAATAAAAACGTCAAATTTTAATCATCGTTGACGAAAAAACAAAATTACGGTCATAAAAGGAGGATCCAATTTATGCCTAAATTGTAAAACGAGCCCCCACTTTAAAACTAACCATTCTCACAAAATATAAACTTTTAGAATATACATATTGAAGTGAATATTAAAATAAATGAGGAAAATATATTCAGTATTGTAAAATAACGGGTACAAGAAAAATAAAACATTTATTGCAAAAACACGGACATAAAATGAGGGTTCAGTTTATTTTATGGTAGGAATTTACGAGGAACAAGTTAAAGATTACCCTCCTAAATATTGAATTATAAAATCTTTTTGACCTAAGGAATCCAAAAATGCTATCAAAAACGTATTAAATCATTTGACTCACTCATTTAAAATCTCTCCACTAAATGAATTGTTGTTTTAACATTTCAAATATTATCATTATACCGATTTGTTTACTAATGGCTCTAAATACATAGAGAACATACTTTAAACATTGGGTAATTACATGTCAAATTATCTAGAACAAAGTAAAATTAATATTGTGACATAGTTTTGGTTACAGACAGAAATCCACCCAATCTCCATTATTAATAGAGATGATGATTTCTTAACTCGAGTCTCTAAGCATAAAATCATCCAGAAAAAAGTAAAATTGTCACCCCTTCAATTTTTCTGAAATTTTGTTCGGATGTGGAAGTAAAACAATCCCCGAAATTTGAGCTTCCAATTCCAAAAATTGGTCGAGTTATGTTAAATTTTAGCTCTTCCCAATTTTGGAGAGCATGCTTTATAATTTAAGCATTCCCTATAACACTGGACATCATCATGTTGGCAGAGGATTTTAGTGCCTTGGTTAATCTTCATCAAGTGGTGAGGTTCCAATATTGGAGTTCTGGGGAATTTGTTAATCGCTATTACTCCCAGGTCCACTCTGACCCAAAGTGGTAGTACTTTTTAGGTTCCCATCTATGGTTAAATAGATTTTTTTAATTAATATTAGAAGATGTGTTGAAAAATTGAGTATTTCTCTGAATTTTTGAGATGAGTTTTGAAGATTTTTTATAATTGGACACATGTTCTAAGGACAGTTATCTCTATGCTGTAGGTTCAATCCTGGTCATGGCGGACAGTAACGTAGAATAATAATTAACAGAGCTTAACTCATGTACCCAGTCATGATTAGCGGAATGAGAACAGTGTACCCTAGTGGATTGAACAAAGGGTTGGATTCAAAGTTCTGTGATAGCTCCCGATTACGACAAGATGATTTTTGGATGAAGCAACATAATATTATTTGCTCTACTTAGGTATTGAGCACTATCTACTGATATCTACTGAGCACTTTAGAATATCATGCCGGTTTTTATATATATATATTATATATATATATATATATATATATATATATATATAATAAATATATATATATACAAATTGTTTTTCTTTTGGTCAAGTATTATAGTAGCAACTGATTATTTTTCGGTTAGTATGACTATCTTGGTCTTTTCATTTTTCCAAAAAAAATTTTTCTCCCCGAGTGATAATTGCTATAATAGGGTTACCAACAAGTTTGGTATATTAAATTATATATATATATATATATATATATATTATGAACTCTCTCGTCGATTTTCGACGCATGAGGATTCACACACACAATGAATACCCATATAGTGATTTGTTTATAGTGGTGAAGGCTTCTGTTGGACCACCCACACTTTTTTGGCACAGTCGATAGGAAAGAATTGGTGCATCAAAGGTTGCCACAAAACTAATCAACGACCGACCTCAAGAATTTTGAATTCAGAGTTATCCCTCTCCTAGACTGGTTACCTACCCAAGCCTGAAGCGCCCAGTCTGTCCTACTATTTAACACACACACACACACACACACACATATATATATATATATATATAGAAGGGTTCTCCCAACGACCCCCTTTTCCAGCAAGCACCTTGCAACCTCGTCTTCCTAGCTTACCACTATCCTCTGAATTCCCCCTACACTTTATATGATGTTATTCTCGTTTCAATCAAATCCTCCATACCCCTCAATTCTACAAACATATATGTACATATTTTGCCTTGAATAAAGTCAAACTGAAGATATTCTTCGCGTCAGAAGGACGAAATATGCATCTCCTACTTGGACTTGTTTGACTCATTATTTTTGTTCCCTTTCCTTTTACCTCACCTCATATATATATATATATATATATATATATATATATATATATATATAGTCATCCACAGACTCGTGTTTCGACTTTTCAAGTCTCTTCAGTGTGGCTAGACATTTGTAAGCTACCTACAACCGGAATTGAAATCCGATCGATTGGGTGTCAGTCCGGCACCTTAACCATTAGGCTGTATTCACTTACAGAATGGGAAGTGGATTTTAACTGTTTTCATACACACATCGCTTTGTGTGTAAAGGCCGTCACAGAGTGCTCCATCCCTTATATATAGGAGAGCGTCACGTTTACACTTGTGTTGGCGGCCCTCAGCAAAATATATATTTTGGGGTGGTGGGGGTACCCTCCTATCTTCATATATATATATATATATATATATATATATATATATATATATATATATATATATATATATAATTTAATATACCAAATTTGTTGGTAAACCCTTGCGGTAAGACAAAACACGACAGATAATTTGATTGTAAAAATATACTACCAAACGGGAAAAAAAAAAATGGAAATAAGAAAGAAAAGATAGTCGTACCAACCATATATATATATATATATATATATATATATATATTGATGATATAGAGAATTTCAAAACATACATACAGTATATACAACCATTGATCTCATCTGACGATTGGATTACCATGAAACTTTAAGTTATGAGTGTGAAACCATAATATTACCATTGTATATACAGACAGACAGACAGACAGACAGTTATGAGTGTAAAACCATAATATCACCATTGATTATAAATCTGCTCTGCTTTATTAGCATTGACCACCATTCCATGCAAATACTTTTCTCATTTTTTCATTCACTATTCATTATATATATATATATATATATATTATATATATATATATATATATATATATATATATAACTGTATGTATGTTTTGAACTTCTCTATATCATCAACCAAATCGTCTTCATTTCCCAAAATGTCGGCTTTCAACCAATCAGAAACCATAACAAAGAATTCAAAGCAGATGCAAATAACAATAGTGTACAAGACAGAACACGAAGAAAGTTACCATTTTCTTTTTTTTATCATGTCAAAATGTATTTTTCTTGAACGTACACAATATTCTGTATCAGCCAAGAAATATTTAAACAGAATAATCTTCGCCAGTAATTTGCCTTCTTGCTTTTGATTTTTAAACCTAGAAGAAGACGAAAAAAATATTGGCAAAACCGAAAGATCTGTTTATTCTTTATTTTTATTTTTATTTATTTATTTTTATTTATTTATTATATATTACTCATATTTTTTTATTTTTTTATTTATTTTTTTATTTATTTATTTTTTTATTTTTTGACAGAGTCTGTTGTGTCGTTAATGTTGTTCATCTAAGACTCAGTCCCGATTTGAATGATTCAACACAGTTTTTACAAAGCTTCGTGTTTAGCTTGTCTGTAAATTCTTCTCCTTATATATTTTTTTTTCTTTAACATTTTTCTGTTGTTCTATTTGCTTCCCACCTGTCAGAACATTACTGTGATGCAAGCAATTTTAGATCTATCTTTTTACGTATATATATTTATATATACATATTCTTTTTTTCCACCTTCATGCTTATAGACAGGTTTGAAAATAAATAAATTCCTTGCTATTCACAAACAGATGCTTTATTTTCTCCTGTAGAATTTCTCTTCTAAAATTGATTCCGACTTTGATGAATCGTCTTTTAAGTGCAAAATTGACGTTCGACCCATTTTTTTCTATGGAAGTTCATAACTGCAATTCGAATTTCATTGAATAGTAACATTTCCGTTTTATAAATTTCACTCATCTGCATTCAGTTCTATGGCTTTCATTTTTATATACACAAGGATGAGAGAATTATACTCACACATGCACACACACACACATGCACACATATACACACATGCACACACACATATACACACACACACACATGCACATACGCACATGCACACACACAGAGACACAGACACGCACAGAGACACACACACACATGCACACACACACACACATGCACATGCACACACATACACACCTACATGCACACATACAAATACACACAAACACACACATATGCACACACATGCACACACAGACACACACACATACACACATGCACTCAAACACACACATACACACACATGCACATACACCTGCGCACACACACATGCACACGTATACACATGCACACACACATGCACACACACACATGCACACATACACAGACACAACACACACACAACACAGACACAAGCACACACACACACACACACACACACATATATATATATATATATATATATATATATATATATAGATAGATAGATAGATTAATATATATATAAATATATGAATATGAGATATTATCAATAGAGATCGATACCAGGGCCAGACTTTCACCTGCTGAGACCCAAAGCTCTGTAACGTTTGACGCCCCTTCTGTAAACGGAATTGGTTGGTATTTTTTATATTGATGTTAATGATAAACAAAAATTCAATATATATTATATATATATAATAATAATGATAATAATAATATGAAAAATATGAAAACAAATTATGTATAGAAAAATAATAATAATAATAATGATAATAATAATATAAAATGTCACTCAGACTCCATGAAAGACCATCAGCTAACACTGATGTGAAAACTCAAAAGGAATAATAATAATAATAATAATAATAATAATAATAATAATAATAATAATAATAATGTTGATAAACAAAAAAGAAAGAACTTGTCAACTGGTGGATTTTGCAGTGCCAGCAGATCACAGTGTGAAGCTAAAGGAAAATGAAAAAATAGACAAATATCTGGACCTTGCCAGAGAACTAAAAAAGTTATGGAATATGAAAGTGAAGGTGATACCAATTGTAGTTGGTGCACTTGGAAAAGTCCCAAAAGGATTGGAAAAGGGTCTGAAATGTTTTGAAATCAGAGGAAGGGTTGAAACCATTCAAAACACTGCACTGCTACAATCTTCCAGAATACTCAGAAGAGTCCTGGAGACCTGAGGAGACTTGCTGTCACTCAGACTCCAGTGAAAGACTATTAGCTAATGCTGAGGAGAAGACTCAAAAGGAGTAAATGATAATAATAATAATAATAATAATAATAATAATAATAATAATAATAGTGAAGGTTGTGTCAATTGTAATTGGTGGCCTTAGAAAGATTCCTAAGGGTCTTGAAAAGAGTCTGGGTGAATTGGAGGTCAGAGAGAATCAGGACCGCTAAGAATTTATTTCCTTTTTTCGTTTCATCTATTTATCTATTTATCTTTTTACTTAATTGAAAATAATATTACATTCCAATATTGACCTGAAGAGGTTTTACCAAACAAATGAAACGCTAAACTTTGCCATATTATCATTTATAAATCAATACATGAATACACACACACACACACACACACAATATATATATATATATATATATATATATATATATATATATATATATATATATATATATATATATTTCTATGAATTAGTGTTAATGAATAAGAACTAATGAAAATATTTTTTTCTTATTTTTTGCAAATAATTTTTCAAACAATTTTCTCTCAAATTATCTAATAAACCACAAATAACAAGAAAAAGAAAAATTATGATTTAGACATTTCGTATATTATATCTTTTTATTTATTTATTTATTTATTTACAGTGTATTTCAGAAAAATTCATATCGTTATCTCATTCTATGTTTATATACAGGGTAATATTTAACTTTGAAAGAAAAAAAAACTTCACAAACCGTCATCTGTTATAATATTTATTTCAACCAGAAACTTAAAATGAGTCTAGCCTCTTCAGAACAAGAACAACAAAAACAGCACCAACACATTTTTTGAATAAATATATACTTCACTTATATATATATATATATATATATATATATATATATATATATATATATATATATATATATGTCTGTCTTTCTGTCTGAATCTTGTGGTTCCTGGTTCGATACCTGCCTTTCACAACTCAGCATATGAGTAGCACAGGGATCTGTGTGGTATAGGGAGGAGCTGGTGTAGTGAGGACGTGGTGTGGCATTCAGCCTCATACGCCAAAAACAACTCCTTGGCTTAGCAGTAGTGAAAAGGGGATAGGCTCCCTCGCTGTCTGGCTGATACCGACGACTTTACTTACTTCACTTATATATGAATATATATGTGTGTGTGTGTGTGTTTTGTAGTTGCTGTTGTGTTTTGGTGTTGTTGTTTTTTTATGGTGGGGTACGTTTTTCTTTTATCACGTGAGAAGTTTTGTAGAAATGCACTGATGTGAAATCAAGCAAAATGGTATATCACTTAACAGTAAGGAAACCGAATGGAAAGAAACGCATTGATCCCATTCCCCACCCCTACACTGTACACTTTGTCCGAACGTCAATTAACACTCTGTCCGAACGACAAAAAAGATGCTATCACTGGTAGATCAGGATGACTGATGAGAAGATGGCAAATCACTCTCCCATAAGTTTCTTACCTCTTTCAAGCCCTGACAACACGAACATCTTACATTTAAATGCTAGTTCGCCCGCGAAGTACAGGAGGCCCCCAAAAGCAGTTCAAAGACCATATTAAGAAGAGATGCACACCTTCAAGCGTGGAAGATCTGGCCTCCAACAGACAAGGTTGGCGAGACGCCTGTCGCACAGGTGTTGAGTGGCTCAATATCGAGATTAACAGGGCTGCAGGGTAGCGACGTCTTCGTCGTCATGAACTACCAAATGCAGATGGAAATTTCCTTTGCAATGTGCGTGACCGCATCTGCAAGTCCAGAATTGGACTAACTAGCCACCAGAAGGTCCATAACTGTTGAACGACATGGAGTGGACGTCATCATCGTCTGCAATGAATTTCTAAAGGAAACGGAAGTTTGCAATTATATTTCTGTTATACAATACAAGAAAAGCTACCAGGCTTAATTGTCAAATAATGACAATCAAATGGCAGCAATTATGGGATGAAAATCCCACAACAAACTCTACAATCTACAGCCCAACTTAAAAGAAAAGACACCTGATCCTAGTAATACCAGAAGAGAAGAAATCACTATCACCCGACTACGCATTGGCCACACTAGATTAACCCACTCCTTCATTTAAAAAAAAAGAACTTCCACCTAAATGTTCATGTGGAAACTGATGCACATAAAACATATTCTGATTGAATGTACACACCTCCCCCACAATCGAAGAAAGTTCCACAATGTTGACAGCATGGACAAACTATTTGGAAAAATAGATCCCTAGAGTATATCAAACATCTTGAAAAGAACTGGCCTCTTATCAAGGATGTAAGTTCACAGACCTACAAAATTCACCCACTCACTCTCTTGATATTCAAATTCTCAACAGAAAACTTGATTACAGCAAATAAACTCCTATACATTTTTGAATACCTAATTAACAATAGAAATATTCGGCATAAAATAACCCAAGGGGTTGACATGCCGTAATACCCAACCAACCAACCAAACAAACCAAACCGGCTTAACCCGGAATTTTAAAAATTAAAAAATAAATCACTCATGTACAAGGTAATTGTAAAGTAACGCCCTTCCCTATCTAAAAGATATTATAATTTATTTCTGAATACTTATTTTCACATAAAGATGAATATAAGAGGAACACATAACAAGGAGTTTTATTTAAAATTCTATATGGGCACCATCATTCACCTACAGTCTCTCAAGCCGCTCGGTAATTGCATCAACTAATCTTCCCATGAACTCTTATAGAAGGGCAGAAATAAATTCTCATATTCATTCCTTTAAGTTCTTCCAAATTTGGTTTCGTAAAGTAGACTTACTTTTTTAACCAACCCCAAAGACAAAAGTCACATGGTGTTAAATTAAAGTTTCTGACCGGCCCCTCATGGGAATCACGTTTACCTCCCCATCTCACAGGAAAATCGTGATTCAGCCATTCACGAACAACAATAGAGCGAGCGAGCGAGCGAGAGAGAGAGAGAGAGAGAGAGAGAGAGAGAGAGGGAGGGAGAGAGAGAGAGGGGGGGGCAGATTTAATTGCCATATATTAAAGAATATACATAAGGTATTGAGAAAAATATAATTTCATATAAAAGATGATAATTAAGACCACCATCCGTATCTCTCTCTCTCTCTCTCTCTCGTCTATATATATATATATATATATATATATATATTTACCCGAGATGACAGAAGGGTATATGTACGGTATCCAACACAGATTTCACTTCCTCGTCACTGGAATAATTTTGCCTCTCGTCGGTCCCATGAAAGACCGTTTGAACGCCAAATATTTTTTGTTTTTTTGTTGAACATTTTTGAAGAAAGTGAAGTTAAGATTAATATTATGGTAAACATTTGAATATTGATTGATTTCAATCTATTAATTCGATTTTTCTTTTTCTTTTATTTCATATATTGACGATTGGCCATTTAGGTAAGTCTTTTAAAATTATAATATAAGTGTTTGTCTTTGCATGAAATAGAAATATAGTTTTAAAAGAATGATATGTGTTTTTTATTAAATTCAACACCAGTATAATCATATGCATTATTTTTCTATCTGTTAGCTGAAAAACGAAACGGCCCTATCAAGGTATTTTTGGAGTCTGAAAGATAGAGGATTAACTCCAAACATCAAATGGAAATTCCTTAAAAATTATTCTACCCCTAATAGTTTTAAGAGTATTAGATGTAAATTCTGCCTTGAAGTGAAAATATGTATAATGAAATAGTAAGCTACTTAACAAAAGAAATGAAATAATATTTAAATGTAGACACAAAAATAGATTTAAATTGATATTAATATTTTTTAACTCTAATGGATTTTCAAAGAGTTACAAGTAATTTTTTTTTTAAATCAATAAATATAAATTGGATATGACATTGGGGAGGAGTTGATAAACTTCTTAAATTTGATAATAATAATAATAATAATAATAATAATAATAATAATAATAATAATAATAATAATAATAATTTTTGTCTTTGCACGAATTAGAAATAGATTTTGCAACCAGTGTATATATATATATATATATATATATATATATATATATATATATATATATAGTGTGTGTGTGTGTGTGTTACATAATTCATAACAGCCTATGATTTATGTACGTACCTGTAGTTAGAATATTTAAATAAAGTTTGTTAGATTTAAAATCGGAGGTGGGGAATTGTCCATACCCGTTGGGATTATGATTGACATGACGATGATCCAAACTGACCACCCGGTACATGTGCGTGATTGGGGCCGTGAGAATAAGGGGGAGTGAATTTTTCTGTTATACAATTCAAATTATTGTTGATTTTCCATCGGATGAGACTGGATTTTGGGGAGCTTTATTAAATCGAGTTTATAAAGGCCCCAATTTTGGTCGAAATAAATTTATTATGGAATAATGGTTTTGAGATTTTCCTTCTTTCAAAGATAAATATTGCTCTGTATATAATCTAAAAATTTATTATACATTGAGCTCTCTGTAGTGATTTAAAGATTCACTGTATTTATGCATACTGAATCATACAATAATAATACAATGTGTCTTAGAAATCACATATAGAATCATCCCTTACTACCAAGTTTTGGATAACTCACACACACACACACATATATATATATATATATATATATATATTTGTGAAAAGAAAAGGCTTAAAGTTCGGGTATTAAGCGATTATGGCCCATTTCCACACGTGGGTATCTGAGACACTACTGAGTTCCTCAGATCACTTTCTTTATTGAAACTGTTAAACAATTAAATTCAGCTTATATTTATATATTTTCTCCTGCCCCAGTGAATGTATCGGGGTTCACCCCTAAAGCGATGGTCCATTTCAAACCCGTTAAGGGTCTCTGATGGAAATGGTCCATAACCGCTTAATACCCGGTCTTTAAGCCTTTTTATCTTTAAAACTTACTTTGCTGTGCCTATAAAAAGTAAACATTGAGCTCTCAAATCAAACCTGAACTTCGCAACACCGTACAGTTGGGGGAAAGGACAGCTTAGAATCATCCCTATATATATATATATATATATATATATATATATATATATATATATATATATGAATTTATTTGTGTATTAAGTTTGTTCATTATCAAAAAAATTAATGTGAAAGATTTTGTGTTTTTCGCAGTTATTTTTCTTTCGATATTGTCGACGTATCTCACCCGAAATATATATATATATATATATATATATATATATATATATATATATCAGCACCTAACCATTCTTGAAGCTGCTTATATTTTATTCTTTCCCCATTCTGTGAAGACAACAACCCAAACACTCCCTTTACTATATATATATATATATATATATATATATATATATATATATATATATATATATATGCCCCCTTTTTCTGTCCTCCTCTGGCTCTCCCCCATTCGTTCTTAAAGAATATTTCTTATACAATCTGACTTTTATTCGTCGCCGTGTTTATAGTTGAAAAAGAACCGGTCGAAAAGGCCTTCGTATTCCCCACATTTTATATTTTATTTTATAATAAAATATTACCATCTTACTGTATGATCTCCCTACATATATCTGATTCCTCCAATTTTAGTACTATATATATATATATATATATATATATATATATATATATATATATATTCAATCTATAGATGTGACCCTAACAGCTACTACCACTCCGGGTCAGGGTGGACCTGGGAGTAATGGTGATGGAAGGATACTCCACATTGCCCAGAATTTTAGAATTGGAACTTCACCACAAGATGCAGTTTAACGTCAAACCTAGGACACTAAGTCCCTCAGTCACCGCTTTCTAGCAAATATATGTTGAAAAGGGTTGTCATAAGGGCTATAGGATTATTAGATATTTGATATGTAATATATTTCTTACCAGATAAGAAACATAATTATATAATATATATATATATATATATATATATATATATATATATATATTAACCATTTTGTTGTCCATAAAGAACAGGATGTAGCGATTGTCAGCCCTTGCAAACGGGTTATCTTACCTTGCCGCCAGGGATTCACCACTAGGTGACACTACTGACTGACTATTTAAACTCGGCCTGGGAAGCAATCTGCCTCTCTTTGTTCTAGCATCCAAACAAGACAAGTGGTGTCACTGTCCATTAAGGTAGGGGGAGCTATAGGTTTGTACCTATGTGAGTACGTATTTCTTTTAGACCCAAACCACGTGGGTCTTATACGGTAAGTGACTTTTCTATTCGACATAGTAGATTACCATTATAAGTACTCTTTCTTACTTCCTAAATGTTGCAGATTTCATGTTACATGTGCGCAGACAATAAAGTCTGTATTGTTGTAATATACTTCTTTGCTGGATTTTATTACGCACGTGTTTACCTACGTTAGAGACTTCTCTAAAGCCTCCTAATTGTTTGTATTTATGTTGTAGTTTTCATGTTACATGTGCTCAGACAATAAAGTCTGTATTGTTGTTATATATACTTCTTTGTTGGGTTTTATTACATACATGTTCATCTGCGTTAGAGACTTCTCTAAAGCCTTCTAACGTATTATAAGAAAAAGATTTGGCCATTAAAGCCAAAACCACATTTTATTCTTATAAGACCATTTTTTATTTTACTTCATTTTTAATTGAAATAGATCACTGCGTTGGCCTGAGCCTATTTTAGTAGTGACCAGGTTTGAATTCAGAGTTTTCTTTCTCCTAGACTGGTTGAATGTTAAAAGGCATAATCTGCCCAACTATTTACCCATATCTGGAGGGAGAATAGATGGATTTATACCTTTCCCAAGGGTATAAGACCATAAATTGAAAAAAAAAATATTTGAATTGAAATAGATCACTAAGGTGGCTTCAGCCTATTCTAGTAGTGACCAGGTTTGAATTAAGAGTTTTCCTTCTCCTAGACTGATTGTCTAACCAATGCTAAAGAGCATAGTCTGCC
>CM042174.1:7262860-7267860 GCA_023376005.1 Doryteuthis pealeii
TGGCGATCGGGAGGTGGAAGGTTGTGTGCGCCTCACTGCCCGCTGGCAGCGATGGACCGTGAGCGTCGGTCACTCCGTTCGCCTCCTCCTGACTGTTCTCGTCGGGTGGAACTGTCTTGCCTTTTGTATATCTCAAACGCCTACGCGCCTCCTTTGTTCGCTTTTTATCAACGATCAAATCTATTTCCGGCATCTTAACCCCTTTGTCTCTCCGACCGGAAATCTTCGCTTCCGCTTTTTAACTTCTTCCGGAAAAGTCCTTTGTTACCTTCCAAATTTTTTCGCGCAAAAATAAATGCGACGATCGTTAAACCATAACAGGTAGAACATGTCCCAGGATAAGGAATAATCCCTTGCCCAAGATCTCACTCTTCGGTGAACTCTCTACAGACAATCTTGATAGGTGTAAAATAATTGGTAAAAAAGAACAAATTCCTCGTAAATTCATACCATGAAATAAACTGAACCCTCATTTTATGTCCATGTTTAGTAGACTGTTCTTATTCCGCTTAACCATGACTGGGTACATAAGTTAAGGTCTGTTAATTTATTCTACGTTACGGTCGCCCATGACCAGGATTGAACCTACAGCATAGAATAAATGTCCTTAGAACATGTGACTAATTATAAAAATCATCAAACCTCATCTCAAAAATTCAGAAAAATACTCAATTTTTGAACACATCTTTTAATATTCATTTTTTAAAAATCTATTTAACCATAGATGGGACCCTAAAAAGTACTACCACTTTTGGGTCAGAGTGGACCTGGGAGTAATAGCGATTACCAAACTCCCCAGAACTCCAATATTGGAACCACACCACTTGATGAAGATTAACCAAGGCACTAAAACCCTCAGCCAACATGGTGATGTCCAGTGTTATAGGGAATGTTTAAATTATAAAGCATGCTCTCCAAAATTGGGGAGAGCTAAAATTTAACATAACTCGACCAATTTTTGGAATTGGAAGCTCAAATTTCGGGGATTGTTTTACTTCCACATCCGAACAAAATTTCAGAAAAATTGAAGGGGTGACAATTTTACTTTTTTCTGGATGATTTTATGCTTAGAGACTCGAGTTAAGAAATCATCATCTCTATTAATAATGGAGATTGGGTGGATTTCTGTCTGTAACCAAAACTATGTCACAATATTTTTACTTTGTTCTAGATAATTTGACATGTAATTACCCAATGTTTAAAGTATGTTCTCTATGTATTTAGAGCCACTAGTAAACAAATCGGTATAATGATAATATTTGAAATGTTAAAACAACAATTCATTTAGTGGAGAGATTTAAATGAGTGAGTCAAATGATTTAAGACGTTTTTGATAGCATTTTTGGATTCCTTAGGTCAAAAAGATTTTATAATTCTATATTTAGGAGGGTAATCTTAAACTTGTTCCTCGTAAATTCCTACCATAAAATAAACTGAACCCTCATTTTATGTTCATGTTTTTGCAATAAATGTTTTTTGCACCCTTTATTTTACAATACTAAATATATTTTATTCATTTATTTTAACTAGCAAATATATGCACCCTCCGGGTGCAAGTACTTAAGTTTTAATGTAATAAAATATCAAATTAAATTAGAAAGACTAACGAAATAAGAATGAAAAAAAAGAAGATTTGCAACAGAGGGGGCTATAATCGGAAAATAGAACAACTGAAACTTACTCTTCCACCCCTCCCGTCTTTCATTACTAAATTTTTCTAATTCAACTTTTTAGTTAAAATAGGAAGTAAAGAATAAAATTACAGTTATTTCTTCTTGTAAATAATTTTCTTTTAAGATTTATCCCCGAGATTTTTGCTCATATTCATTAAGATAAAACCAAACAATTAGAAATCAATAATACCAAGCGCATATTTATTAAAATCAAATTTTAAATATCAATATGCAAATAAGCCTTCCCATTCACACTGTAAACCGCTATTTTGTTGTATATATAAATACAATTACATGTTATTAGTATGTAGACCTGGCCAACGCCGGGGGTCCAGTGGCTTCGGCCCTGGATCTTTACAAGTTAATAGCGTCATCCCAGGGGGCCATCCCCCCAGGCAACACCTGCCCCCTTGATTTAAAGGAGCAGGGCTGGGTTTATTGCCCAGTGCCTGAGGCGCCCCCCTTGAGGGGGAATGCCGACGGGATCGACGCAATTTTTTCACCTGCCACTCCATGAGCTTCGGCTTGTGGGTGGTCCCACGTTAATAGGGACTTTGTGCCTGACCCGTACAAGTGGGGTACGCGGTAAATATCATGTAGATATGGTCAACAGTGTTAATAATGTAAAACAATTTTATTAATAATTGAAGGTTTAAAAGAATGAAACCATGGAGAATTTGACGTAAATAATCAAGAGAATTGTGACTTGAGTAGTGATATAGTTTCGGTTACAGACAGAAAAACACACAATCTCCATTATAATATAAGATATTCACTTTAATATGTATATTCTAAAAGTTTTTTATTTTGTGAGAATGGTTAGTTTTAAAGTGGGGGCTCGTTTTACAATTTAGCCACAAACAACAACAAAAGGAGCCCCTACTTGAAAAACTAACCATACTTTACTTTATTTGTAAGTATGTTGAAATAATTCGGGTCATCGACAAAGTACAACAACGAGCCGAGACATTTTCTAGTGCAGAGATATAAATGGTCATATGGATAAACATATTATTATGTCTATGTTTTTTGTATTTTTTTGTTTTGTTCTTCAGTTGTAAACAAGATATTTGGAGCAATCTCTTGTTGGAAGAATGGAGACGAAAAAGAAAGAAACATGGGAGATGGTGATTTGTCATTGGTCAGCCATATTGGTTCGGTTGATCACAAAGGGAAATAAATCAGTCTCTTCTTTTTAAAGTGGCGGGTTTTCGATTTCGATTTTTTTTTTTTTTGTGTTTTTTTGTGTTTTTTTTTTTTTTTTTTTTATCTCTGACAACCGACTTAGGAGAAGTATGTTCTTTTTGTTGTTTTATTTTCTCTCTCTCTCTCTCTCTCTCTCTCTCTCTCTCTCTCTCTCCTCTCTCTGTCTCTCTCTCTCCTTTCCCCTCTCTCTCTGTCCTCTCTCTCTGTCTCTCTCTCTCTCTTCTCATCTCTCTTCTCCTCTCTCTCTGTCTCTTCCTCTTCTCTCTCGGTGTTTCTCGTCTTTGTATATGTCTCTGTACTCTCTCTCTCTCTCCTCTCTCTGTCGGTGTTTCTCAGTCTTTGTCTCTCTTCCCTCTCTCTCTCTCTCTCTCTCTCTCTCTATCTATCTATCTATCTCTCTAACACACACAGACATACACACACACACACTCATTCACTCACCCACTCACTCACACACTCAATCTGAACAACTTATGCTATTTTTTGTATCTCGTTCAATCTTGACAAAAGTTCTCAGCAACAAAAACAAAAACAAAAAAACAATAGCGCCCCCCCCCCCCTCCCCCCCCCGTTCTTTTTCCTGTTAGATAAATGAGCAAATCGAGTGTGTTGCGTGCCAGAATCAACGAAATCAACTTAATTGAGTTGGGGAAAGGGAGAAATACTTTTACTCTTTTCCCATGAGTAAATGGAAACTACATTCCCCAAGCAGCCATTTTTTTTTTTTAAATCGTCAATTTTGTCTTTCCTTACTAAAACAGATACAACATGCTGCTAAAACATTCTTTACGCTCGTCGTGTAACGGTTATGGTTATAGGAAAATGGAAACGGTGAGACGAGTACGACATGCTGCTATAACAATTTTACTTTCTGGAAACTTATCACTAGAGGGCGCTCGTCGTGTAACGGTTATGGTTATAGGAAATAAAAACGGTGAGACGGTACGACATGATGCTATAAATTCTTTACTTTCTGGGAACTTATCACTAGGAGACGCTCGTATTGTAACGCTTATGGTTATAGAAAATGGAACGGTGAGACGAATACGACATGCTGGTATAGCATTCCTACTTTCTGGAAACTTATCCCTAGGAGACGCTCGTCGTGTAACGGTTATGTTATAGGAAATAAAAACGGTGAGACGAGTACGACATGCTGGTATAGCATTCCTTACTTTCTGGAAACTTATCGCTAGGAGGCGCTCGTCGTGTAACGGTTATGGTTATAGGAAAATGGAACGGTGAGACGAGTACGACATGCTAGCATTCCTTACTTTCTGGAAACTTATCGCTAGGAGGCGCTCGTAGTGTAACGGTTATGTTATAGGAAATAAAAACGGTGAGACGAGTACGACATGCTGGTATAGCATTCCTTACTTTCTGGAAACTTATCGCTAGGAGGCGCTCGTCGTGTAACGGTTATGGAAAAAAACGGTGAGACGAGTACGAAATGCTGCTATTTCCTTACTTTCTTTACGCTCGTCGGTGTAACGGTTATGGTTATAGGAAAATAAAACGGTGAGGCGGGTACGACTTGCTGGTATAGCATTCCTTACTTTCTGGAAACTTATCACTAGGACGCTCGTTATATAACGGTTATGGTTATAGGAAATAAAAACGGTGAGACGAGTACGACATGCTGCTATAACATTCTTTACTTTCTGGGAACTTATCACTAGGAGGCGCTCGTCGTGTAACGGTTATTGTTATAGGAAATAAAAACGGTGAGACAAGTACGACATGCTGGTATAGCATTCTTTACTTTCTGGAAACTTATCACTAGGTGACGCTCGTAGTGTAACGCTTATGGTCATAGGAAAATGGAAACGATGAGACGAGTTCAAATCCTGGAAGAAGCTGGTAGCATTTAAAATAACGATAATATCCTTTGAGAAAGAATACATCCATCGGACTATACCCCCCCCCCCAATGAGTAAAAAGGACAGTCAGAGCTTTTTAACCTTTATATGGCAACCGGTGTAGGAGAATGAGACTGTTATCATCTTGTTATTTTATTTAAAATCTTTTACATTTTGTCGGTCAGTAAACTTTGAACCACGTATTTTCAGAATCTGTGTTACGCCTCAAAGATACGTGGTTCAATGTTAACTGACTTGAAAA
>CM042174.1:7272860-7277860 GCA_023376005.1 Doryteuthis pealeii
ACAGGTGTTGAATCCATGTCCACGCTGCCTTAACTTAAATAAAAATGTTCTAACAGTTATCTATCTATAAATATAGCACCCATATTATCTACACATGAAGAAATATTTGAGATATATATATTTACCAAACCCTCCGCACGAGCAGGATGCGATACAAGGTCAATTTCTTAAGCGGAGTTTAAGAGGTTTGAATTCAGAGTTTTCCTTCTCCCAGACTGGTTACCTAGCCAGGGTTACCTAGCCAGGGTCTGTCCTATATTTGAGATATAAGGCGTGTGGTAGATGGTCACTTCTAAATATAGACTCGCCGACTACCATGTGACCAGCCTTGTTGTCCAATTACTGGCAGTCCTCTGCTGCTGCCGTTGTATTTATACTGACCTTTTCTGGCCACACTAATCATTGCTACTTGGATCTTCTTGGACGTCGGACCTAAAGGATACTATACCACAGGACTTATTGACTTACCAAAAGATACTATACCACAGGACTTATTGACTTACCAAAATATATATACCACAGGACTTTTTGTAATGTTCTTTTACAACTGGCCAAGGATTGCGGCCAGATACTTAACAAAGATAAAAGGAAAAAACAATATAGTTGAGAGGAAAAAGTATAGTACAGATTGTGTTGACATGTGCATGTGTCGACAATATAATGTTAATACTATGCAATCTAAATGAAATTAGTTTTTGAGAATTAAATAAAACAATAATAGAAGGCATTGTATATACCATTCGTCTTCATCAGAAATACAGTTATATGAATGATAAAAAGGAAATTAACGACAGACATGAGACGTTAAACAAACGTCTCACGTTTTGGACTGGAATGGCTTTTAGAAATTTTATAAAAACATATTTTAGTTAAAAAATAATTCAAATCTATTTTTTAACTTAAAAGTCTCAAACCTCGATAAGAAAAACTCATCAAAGTTTGAGAATTAAAGACATATTAATATCTACAATATATATATATATATATATATATATATATATATATATATATATAGAGAGAGAGAGTGAAAAGAGAGCAAACTACAGATAGGTGTTTCGAGGTATCACCTCTCATCAGTGCACTTATACCGTTTTAGCAGCTACCTCTGGCCGGGTTCGAGACCCGAACGAACTTATACTTGCCAATCCTCTTACCTATACGGCCACAGTCAGCTGCCAAGTATAGCAGGCTATTTAATCGCTACATTTCTAAGCGGAAATGAACTCACCTAGAGGTCTCAAACTTTATGTAAACAAAGTGAGTCTTAGCTGAACGCCGAATACGGTGAATTTTGCAATTAAATCCCTTCAAAATAAAGTGCTCAACCGAAATTGGGAGCGTATAATAGAGAAAACAACAGACACGTGTTTCGAGATATCACCTCTCATCAGTGCACTTATACCGTTTTAGCAGCTACCTCTGACCGGGTTCGAGACCCGAACGAACTTACGAACAACTATATATATATATATATATATATATATATATATTATATATATAAACGTTTTTTAAAATATTTGTTTGCTTCGTGAGTTTCCAAGTGACTATGATATATATATATATATATATATATATATATATATATATATATATATATCTAGGAGTGACAATAAAACTCCACCAAGTAAACAAGTATATAACCTTATTTACTTCTGGATTTTTTCTCTAAAATCCAGAAGTAAATAAAAATCGATTAAAATGTGCTCAATATAAAGAGCTAAAGAGACGATTAAAATGGTTTAAAATACGAATCGTTTAAAATACACCGACCCGAGTTTTTCGCAAGAGCGCTAAAAATACCCCGAAGATTCACGCTGTTACGAGAAACTCTGGTCGGTATATTTTAAACGATTCATATTTGAAACCATTCGATTCTAATCGTATATATATATATATATATATATATATATATATATATATATATGTGTGTGTGTGTGTGTGTGTGTGTGTGTGTATTTGGGCAGCATTCTTTCATTTATACATGTAGAATTAAACAAAAGGCACATCTCCTGTTTAACAATTTTATTTTTGATCTTTTCTAATGTTCTGGCCAACTTTTTAATGTCTGGGTGGAATTGGTGGATAAGTCCACCAAAGTTCAGTTTCCGAGTACTTTCGGCACTCTGAAGTGCCATCATCAGGGGTGATGTATTCCAGTTTTTTTTTTTTTTTTAATTATATTAATGTGGAGGCTGGAAGGAAGAATTGGTGAGAAACGTGTTATAGGCATTTTAGAATGTGTGTACTGTATTGGAAATTAATTTTGTTTAAGGATGGTTTGTATTGTTTTATGTATAGAGCTTCTAGTATTTGGAGTTTTTGTTTATTTTTTTCTTTGTGCAGAATGTGTGTATTTTCTGTTAGAATATTTCGGTAATTAGAGTGGGGGCATGAATGTAATTTTAGGTGTTATGAAATAGAGTTATTATATATATATATATATATATATATATATATATATATATATATAGTTCAATGAAAAATCAAAACAAATAAAAGTTTTTGCTTTTATTTATTCATTTCGGAACGGTATTACAACCAGCGGTTTCTTGCTGAAAGCATTCATCAGGTAAAACGAAACGGTTCCTTTGAAAATAACAGAATTGGTGTAAAATATATATATATATATATATATATATATATATATATATATAACAGATCCCTGTACTACTCATACGCTGAGTTGCTGATTAGCCTAAGCAAGTACTCTACCGACAGAGCTAAACAGACCCCAGACTTTTACAATCAACCATAGTTCTCATAAAGAAATGTGTTTATGTCACTTAATTTTTTAGATGAGGCTTGATAATTAGTATTATTTGTATTATTCGGACTATTGTTCTCATCTTCATTGTTATCTGTACAACGTTTAGGCCGATGTGCCCTCCGGCCTTCTTCAGGTATTTCTTGTTGGACTCGGGAACCTACTCAGACTTGGGAAACTTATTTTCGAATAAGAAGGTTCCCGAGTCCGAAAAGAAGGTTCTCGAGTCTGAGAATCTTCCCGAGTCCTACAAGATATACCGGAAGAAAGCCGGAGAGCACATCGGCCGAAACGTTGTAATGATAGCAATGAAGATGAGGAAAATAGTCCGAACAATACAAATAATACTAAGAAATGTGATTATTTAAGTTTTGATAGGTACTTCTGACTAAGACTAGAGTATCCATGTGCTCTGCCAAGCATCAATGTGGTTATCCGCTTGGGATCAGTGTAGTACCTGTGCATTCTGTCAAACTTACACAGGATAGGTTACATAGCAGGAGTTAGACAACTTTTGTTGTTTCCCCAGGTCATAAATATAAACCATGGAATCTTTAGTTGGGACCCATAAATTTTCCTGGGGACTCATTCAAAGAAAATATGTGTATCCCAGGATACTCTAAATCAAAAAGCTATCAGCATCACTGTATATATCCAATACTTAGAGGTCCCTAACCAAGTCATATTTCAATTCCTTAAAGACTGTAAAAGCTCTATCTCTTGGTGAGGTTCCGGTTTTGGAGGTTTGGAGAATGTGGAGCACCCCTTCATCACCATTGCTCCCTGGTCCACTCTGACCCGGAGTGGTAGTACCTGTTAGGATCCCATCTATGGGTTAAATAGAAAAACGAGTTGATAAACAAAATTGTATTATGCATTAAGAATGAATTTATTTCACAACTTTAACCAAGGTTGATATGCCGTAAAACAAAACCAAACCAAGTCAAATTTCAATTCCTTAAAAGACTGTAAAAGCTCTCAGCATCACTGCCTTGTGTCATTCTGGCATAGTGGGTATGACACTTATTTCCCTGCATACCTCTAGACTGGACGTGTTAATCAAGGTAAGATTCACCTGTTAATTTTACGAGGTGTGTCTGAAACGTAATGAAAACCAAATAAGACACTGATAAATATATTTCATTATTAAATTAATTATTTGTCTGCTTACAAAATCAAGAAGAATAAATTTAGCTGTGTAAAAATAAATGAAAAACAAAAGGTAAGAAAAACTCTGAAATTCAGTACAATGACCCAAAGCGTTGACGTGTGCAGTAAGACCCAACACAACCAAACAATAGTATGATTAAATATACAAATCCTGATAATTTGATAAAATAAAAATGAGTATTTATTGTAGAATATTAGTGCTACTTGATCTACGAGAATTGGCAACAAGAATGAGAAAATATTTCTTTATTCTCGCACCAAACATGAAAGGAACTTCTGTCTTTTAGAATACCAAACTTTTCTTCTGAAATTGACAATTATCAGATTCTTATAAAAGAAATTCATGAAAACCAAATAAGACACTAATAAATATATTGTCTTTCATGATTAAATTAGTTTTTTGTCTGCTTACAAAACCAAGAAGAATAAATTTAGCGGCGTAAAAATAAAAGAAGGCCTCTGAAATTCAGTAGATTTCATAATATAAAATTATTTGAAAACTAGCTTGCTTCAGTAATACAAATCCAATGTCAACCACTTAAACCCTTACTTAGGCTAGAAGGGCAGTCGCAAAGGCTCCCTCCGATCAATTGGCTGGTTAAGTCAAACCCTAGCACCTATATGATTACCCAAACTCTAGTGCCCTTATGGCAACCCAAAGCTCTTTTTATCATATGGGTGCAAGAAGACAGTGGCTGAGGGTCTTCATGTCCTGGGTATGACGTTAAACTCTATCTGATGGTGAGGTTCCAGTTCTCGAGGTCTGGGGAATGTGGAGCATCACCATTGCTCCCTGGTCTACTCTAAGCCGAAGTGGTAGTACCTGTTAGGGTCCCATCTATGGGTCAGATAAAAAAGCATGAGTTCATCAAAAAATTGAGTATCCATTAAGAATGAATTTTATTTTAAAGATTTGTCGGCAGTAAATGACCCACTGAGGTTGATATGCCGTAAAACAAACCAAACCAAATCCAATGCCAACCCTGAAGAGTAATACTCCCTAAAAATGATTTCCCTGGGTATGAAATTAAAATACATCCAGCAGTGAGCTCTGGAGAGTGTGGAG
>CM042174.1:7280360-7292860 GCA_023376005.1 Doryteuthis pealeii
TTTGATTCAAATAGAAAACTGAACAGTGTGTAATTTTCCTCTTCTTCATCTTCTCCATCTTCATCTTCGTCATCCTATTAAACCTTTGTTTCTTACAAAATTGTCCTTTCTTCGTGTATCGATCACACACGCCTCGGTTAGTTCCGTTTCTTTTTTTTTCCACTGTTAAATGTGATCACAAAAATAAACAGTGATTCATTGCTTTCTTCTAAACTCAAAGTGAATCCTTATCACTAGAGCGACGCAAACATTCGATAGAGGGAGGCACATTTACTTGGTTGGAAAATGGAGACATGCATATATATATATGTGTGAGAATGGGAAATGAATCCGACAATATGAGGAAAAAATGAGTAAAGAAAAGAAACGTAGATGGATAAATATGAATTTTATCGATATCACTTTTAATCGATATCACTTACACATGTGTTTCGGTCTGTTTATCAAAATGTATACGGATTTACGTTATTATTATTATTAGAATAATCAGATGGGGTTGAAATGATGATGATAATAATAATAATAGGAAAAATGCATAAAATGTTCCGTACACAGATTTTGCCGACCTTCATGATGAAGGTTTGCATATTATACGGTGTGGTTCATTTGCATACTGATTTTAACAACAGCGGGTTTAATAAATGATTATTTGATGTTACTGATCTTTAATAGTATTGTTTTATTCTCCAACGTATTAAAATCAATCCTATGAATGAGTTTATATGGAAAGCAATTAAAATATGATTAGAATAAGTGTAATCTTTTTTATATGCGTTCATATTTAATGTCGTTAGTCTTTCCAATTTGATATATTTCATTGCATTGACATTTAAATACTTACGCCAGCGGAGGGTGCATTCTTGCTAATTCATATAGATTAGGTTCATGGATTATATAAAAAAAATATATTTAAGGTAGATGGGTTATTTCTCATGGTCAACGTACCAACGTACCTCTTTTCAAACCAACCAATCACAGGCCCGAAATTTTTGACGGGATCAATTGAAGATAGAAATATTCCTCTTCTCTTGAGGTCGGACTTTACGCTGCTCCCAATAATTCATCAAAGAGTCGCAGAGATAGAAGTAAAGAAGGGCCGTTGTAAGTACGATAACTTACCATAAACAGTCCAAGCACTCAGTTAAGTGGAATTGTATTCAATTATAATAGTGTTATTTGAAATTCCAAGTTTTGGTTGTAATGGTTAATAAAATGGCGGTTGCCGATTGTTCGAGAAAGGGGGGGTAAATATTCTAAAAATGTAATAACGGAACTGACAGAGGCTAGAATTCAAAATCGAGCGGCAAAAAA
Organism: Doryteuthis pealeii; assembly: GCA_023376005.1. Lineage (NCBI taxonomy): Eukaryota > Metazoa > Mollusca > Cephalopoda > Myopsida > Loliginidae > Doryteuthis > Doryteuthis pealeii. The sequence goes on from CM042174.1 coordinate 7,281,672, forward strand.
GAAACGGGATTTCTAGGAAGGAAGAGATTCAGTTCGGGATGACAGACAAGTAATCGTCACGCAAACAAGTTAGCTCCATAATCGGGAAATGAAATAAGACAAAATATGAACTTTTAAAACAAGAACAATTGAAAAGGACCTTGCCCGGTATCATGTACTACATTTTTTAATTTTACTTTAATACAAGTTGTGTATTTTAATCCGACTTCGTTGTTTCTCCTGAATTGTTGAATAATGTTTGTTGCTCGTAGGATATATAGAAAAATATAACAACATGTTAATATATTTCCTGTTTCTAACTCTTGTTAATCCTACTGTTACATAATTATTAGATTCCTAATTTTTATGTGCAGTAGTGTAGAAATCAAAATTGCTTTATAAGTTGCAGCCACGGCCTTGAAGGTTGAATGACAAGGCTTGACCTCAGTCCTAACCTTCCGGTGGATACCGTGAGAATCTGTGGAGAAGACCCTCTTCCGGTTTAGATTAGAAATAGATTTTAGTCAGTCGGCCAAAAACCACGACGGTGGTGAGTCGTGTTATGCACGCTCCGAGTCAATTTGCGCAGGTAGTCTGGTGGGGATTTCGGAATAAAATATGATCTAAGTAAATCGAAGTCTTGTGTTATTATCTAAAAACTACCAATGACACAGTCAGACGCTAGAAGAGATCTAGAAGAAGAATAGAAGTAAGTAAGGAAAGAGGTATGCAACACTACATTCGCGGTTTAAATCAGCACAGTTGACGAAGTGAAACCTTTTTTCGATTTATTTTGGGAGTAGACTGTTCTTACTTAACTTTTCTTGCTTCAAAGATATCTTAGATCAGTTAATTCGTCCTTGAAAAGTCTTTCTCTCTTCGGCTAAATCAGAGCATATTACTTTATGCTCTACCTGAGCCAGGATCTGAACTTATGACCGACAGGTAACTAGATACACTTTAACTCTATCCGCTAAGTCGCATGCCTTGTAGTCATTTCAAAATATAATAATAATGCTAATTCCTCGTCTTGGAAATTCAAATATATATCCCACAATGCCTGCAAGGAATTAGTATTGTCAATTCTCTTCTTTCTTTGTCTATGTATCTATGTATGTAAAGGTATTAGATGTGCAGATGCTGAAAACAATATCAGATTCTGCTTGAAGCGAGTTCGTCTTCATCAAATGATGGTGTTAAATATGGTTTCGAGGTTGAAACATTATTCCTGCGTTTTCTTACACAAGCAAACTCAAAGCTGATACGGAATAATCTCGGCTTTCTTTATTATAGATTAGATAATTCTTCGAGGTAGGATTTCTTCCAAAGACCTCGAGGGGGGGGCGTGTTTAGTCTCTATATAAATGTTATTAAGAGCTGAAATGATCATTTTCAGTTTTCAGTGAGCGTAGTTTGGTGATAACGTTTCATCCAACGATTAGGATAGATTTTACACCCCCCCTCTCTCTCTCTCTCTCTCTCTCTCTCTCTCTATCTATCTATCTATCTATCTATCTATTTCTCTGTACTTCTCTCTTGGTCTTCTCTCTCTCTCTCTCTCTCTCCCTCTTTCTCTCTCGGTCCTCTCTATCTCTATCTCTCCCTCTGTCCTTCTCTCTCTCTCCTCTCTCTCTCTCTCTCTCTCTCTCTCTCTCTCTCTCTCTTTTTATTCTATTTCCTCTCATTTCTCTGTCTCGCCTTCACTACCCCTTCTACCCCTTCTTCGTGTCTCTTCTCTCTCTCTCTCTCTCTCTCTCTCTCTCTCTCTCTCTCTCTCTCTCTCTCTCTCTCTCTCTCTCTCTGTGTGTGTGTGTGTGTGTTTGTACTTCTCTCTCGGTTCAAACTGTCTCTATCTATCTATCTATCGCTCTCTCTCTCTCCTCTCCTCTCTCTCTCCCACTCTCTCTCTCTTCTTATTCTATTTCCTCCCATTTCTCTGTCTCGCATTCACTACCCCTTCTACCCCTTCTTCATCTCTCTCTCTCTCTCTCTCTCTCTCTCTCTCTCTCTCTCTCTGTTTGTACTTCTCTCTCGATTCAACCTCTCTCTCCCTATCTCTCCTCTCTCTCTATCAAATTCTCGCTTTTTCTTTCACTCTTTCGGTTTCTCTATTTCCTCCAATTTCTATGTCTTGCTTTCACTACCCTTTCTACCCTTCACTATGTGCTTCTCCTTCTCCTTCTCTCTTCTCTCTCTCTCTCTCTCTCTCTCTCTCTCTCTCTCTCTCTCTCTCATTCTCGCTTTCTCTTTCCCTCTCTCGTATTCTCTATTTAGTTTTATTACTCGTTTTCTATTTTTTTCCTTTCTCTCTGACTTCCCTCGCTTGATTTCTTTTTCTTTCTTCCCTCTTTTTAATTTATCATTATATTTCTTCTCTCTCTTTCTCTCTCTCTCTCTCTCTCCCTCTCTCTCTCTCTCTCTCTCTCTCTCTATCTATCTATCTATCTATCTAGATATCTATCTCTATGTATCTCTCTCTCACTTTATTCTACCCCGTACCCTTTCTCACCCTCAAATTCTCGCTTTCTCTACCCTTTCTACTTCTTCTCCATGTCCCCTGTCTCTGTCTGTCTGTCTGTCTGTCTGTCTATCTCTCTGACCTTCTCTTTCGCACCTTTCTCTCTCGCTCTCTCTTTCTCTCAAATTCTATCCCCTTCTCCATGTCCGTCTCTCTCTCTCTCTCTCTCTCTCTCTCTCTCTCTCTCTCTCTCTCTCTCTCTCTCTCTTTCTTTCTCTTTCACTCTCTCGGTTTTCTATTCCATCCTTTTCTCTGTCTCGCCTTCACACACCCTTATACCACCTCTCTCTCTATCTCTCTCTTTCTCTCTCTCTCTCTCTCTCTCTCTCTTTCTCTTTTTCCTTCTCTCTTGGTCCTCTCTCTCTCCCCTCTCTCCCCCTCTCTCTCTCTCTCTTATTCTCTTTCTCTTTTCACTCTCGTTTTCTTGTTTCCTTCCTTTTCTCTGTCCCGCCTTCACACTCCCTCTTATACCACCTCTCTCTCTCTCTCTCTCTCTCTCTCTGACTCTCTCTCTCTCTCTCTCTCTCTCTCTCTCTCTCTCTCTCTCTCTCTCTCTCTCTCAAATTCTCGCTTTCTCTTTCACTCTCTAGGTTTCTCTATTTCCTTCCCTTTCTTAGTCCCGCCTTCACACTCCCTTGTACCGCCCCCTCTCTCTCTCTCTCTTTCTTTCTTTTTCTCTCTCTCTCTCTCTTCTTCTCTCTCCCCCCTCCCCCTCTCTCTCTCAAATTCTCGCTTTTTCTTTCACTCTCTCGGTTTCACTATTTCCTTCCATTTCCCTGTCCCTCCTTCACTCCCTCTTCTATCCTTCTCTTCCTCACTCTGTCCTTCTCTCTCCGCCTCCTCTCTCTCACCCTCTCTCTCGGTTTCTCTATTTCCTTCCATTTCTCTGTTCTGTATTCATTCCCTTTCTATATCTATCCTTCTCTCTCCCATTCTCTCTCTCTCTCCCTCTCTCTCTCTCTCTCTCTCTCTCTCTCTCAAATTCTCTATTCCTTCCCTTTATTAGTCCGCCTTCACTTCCCCTTATACACCCTCTCTTTCTCCCTGTCTCTCCCTCTCCCTCTCTCTCACACTTTTCCTTCTCTCTCACCCCTCTCTCTTTCTCTCTCTCTCACCCCTCTCTCTCTCTCTCTCTCTCTCTCTCTCTCTCTGTGTCCTTCTCACCCCTCTCTCTCTCTATTCTTTCCTTAATTATTCTCGCACTTTCGTTATTCACAGATGTTCAGAATCTTAAGCCGGATGGAATTATCTTTAGATCTTCTCAGAGAAATGGTAAATCTTTTGATATCTCAGTTCCATTTTAAAGTCCACATTTACCATCTGTTTCCTGTTCATTTCGCTTCCATACGAAATTGACAATTTCTTTTCCTTTTGCAACCAACACAGTTTGCATTTAACTGACCAACAGTTTCGCACATTCTCCCATTTGTCAATACAAGCACCGACTATCAATCAGAAATATCAGCGAATTCTAACAATACTGCGTCTCGGAAATTCCGTCATCAATTAATATTCAGATTTCAAACCAATTTCCCTTCCTGTTGCCCCCCCCCACACACACACACAATTATCATTCTTCTTCCTTCTCTTCTTCTTCTTCTTCTTCTTCTTCTTCTTCATGGTTCCTTCCTCTTTTTTCATGGCTCCTTCTTCTTCTTCCTTTTCTTCGTGAATTCTTCAAATTCTTCTTATCTCCTATTCATTCTTCTTCTTCTTCTTCTTCTTCTTCTTCTTCTTCTTCTTCTTCTTCTTCTTCTTCTTCTTCTTCTTCTTCTACTTCTTTCTTCATCTTCTTCCTCTTCTTCTTTTTTCCGGTTTCTTCTTCTTCTTCTTCATCTTTTTCTTCTTTTCTTCTTCATCTCCTGTCTCTTCTTCTTCTTCCTCTTCTTCTTCTTCTTCTTCTTCTTCTTCTTTCACTCTAAATTCTTCTTCTTATTATTATTATTCTTTTTCTTCTTCTTTGGTATACTTCTTTTTTTATCTTTGTTATACTTATTCTTCTTCTTTGCAATTCTTCTTCTGCTTCATCTTCTTTTACTTCTTCCTCTTCTTCTTTATCTGTTATCCATTCTCTACTTTTTCTTCTTCTTCCTTGTCTTCTTCTTCTTCTTCTTCTTCTTCTTCTTCTTCTTTATCTGCTATCCATTCTCTTCTTCTTCTTCTTCTTCTTCTTCTTCTTCTTCTTCTTCTTCTTCTTCTTCTTCTTCTTCTTCTTCTTCTTCTTCTTCTAAATAGATAAACCTTTGTGTGTCTGCCCTAATGTACTCAATCATTTATTCTGTTTATTGATTTCAACAGAAACACCATCAGCAATTCTCTTTTGTAAGATTTCTAATTCATTTATTTCTAGCATATAATTAAGAAAAATTAATTACATTCTTTGATCGAGGTAGGTATGCAATTATCTTTAATAAGATAATTGCAAATTATTTTTTATTACCATTCTGACTGCGTTGGGAGTGTGTGTGTGTGGGGGTAATTCTGCAAGTTAGGCAGAGATTTTTTTGTAGTAATATTTCTTTGATCTTTTCTGGGTAAATTTGTTACAAATCAATTTTTGAGAAATATTCGAACTATTAAACCTCCAGCTAGATTTTATAAGTAGAATTTATGATGACGTACACGCGACAGAGACAAGCTGTTTTTATTGTTTTTTCTTTGTTTGTTTGTTTTTTTTTTGTTTTTTTTGTTTTTTTTTTTTTTTGCTTTTTTAGTGAGAGGGTGGTGATTGTTTGTTTTTATTCAAGAAAGTATCATAAATTCTAGTCTTTTATCTCGTCTCCATTGTTTATGTTTAAAATAAAAAAATGAATATTTCTTATTATAATGGAACTTCGGCGTCTGTCTGTAACCGAAGCTACGTCACTGCTTACATCACAATACACCCAGGAATTGCACAAGTTTATCACAGAGTATTTAATTTATTGTTTTTTTAGTGAGAGGTGGTGGTTGTTTGTTTTTATTCAAGAAAGTATTACAAATTCTAGTCTTTGATCTAGTCTCATTGTTTATGTTTAAAATAAAAAAATGAATATTTCTTATTATAATGGAACTTCGGCGTCTGTCTGTAACCGAAGCTACGTCACTGCTTACGTCACAATACACTCAGGAATTGACCAAGTTCATCATTGAGTATTTAATTTATTGTCAAAATTGATCAATGATAAACAACAAGGAATTGTCAGTCAACTGTACATCGGCCCAGAAAACAGTATTCAAGCCTCTCCATGTAGCACAGAAGATGACATAAGTATACAATTATTTCTATATCAACATATCGTCACTCCATTCAAACAGTATTCAAGCCTCTCCACGTAGCACAGAAGATGACATAAGTATACAATTATTCTATATCAACATATCATCACTCCATTCAAACAGTATTCAAGCCTCTCCATGTAGCACAGAAGATGACATAAGTATACAGTTATTTCTATATCAACATATCGTCACTCCATTCAAAATTAAAGAGCATGACGTAATAATGGTAGAGCGACAAATTCAAGAAAGCTTCATGTGCAATGGAAACTATTATCAGAAAAAAATACGCAAAATATGTAAATAGAGTTAAATGTGTGGGGTTCTTATTAATACGTTAGAAGGCTCAGGGTAACCTTCCAACGTATGTGAGTATATACATGAATAAATCCAAACAAAGTAGTACAACACAACAACAATACAGACTTTATTGTCTGAGCACGTGGAACATGACATTCATGACATTATACAAAGAGATGGGACGAAAGTCATTTGGAAGTACAAAAGAATTCATAAAGAATATGAGTCACTTACTGATAGTCGGGGGGGGGGCAAAGCCTCCCATTTAATAGACAGAGAAAAAGAGAGAGAGAGATAATTTTGGAACATTGTGGCATATAAGGTGTGCTACAATTCCCAACCTAAATTCATAGACTGGGCGAGGTCACGTGGTTTATTCCTCCATATTCAGGGCAGAGTGGGCTGGTGCGTTGTCATGGTGAAGGACTCACAAGTTGTCCTGCCACATCTTTCGCCTCTTCTCACGCACTGAACGAAGCAAACATTGCAGTATCTCTTTGTAGACATGCTGGCTCTGTGGTACGAATTTGGAGTGGATGATGCCTCTCACATCAAAGAATGCGATCAACCTGGAACTTTTCTGATATACATTGTAAGACACTATTTTTCCAGATTTTTCAACCTAAATGTTAGGAGAAATATATGATTAACTTTTTTTTTTCGGCTCCATGTGTTGGAATATTTTGATAATATAAGGTGTGCTACAATTCCCCACCTAAATTTATAGACTGAGCGAGGCCACGTGGTTTATTCCTCCAGCCAATCAACAGCCATAATGTGTAGTTGATTCACTACTTAAACACTGATACTTTCATGGTCCATTTGCAAATCATTGACGAAGGAACTTACAATACTGAGGATTCTTTTACCAGAGAATTACAAGGAGTTCCACTGGACAAGCGCTCTTGCTCAAAGATTAAAGATTGTAACAGAGAGAGGCAGGGGGTCTTCCCGGGCTGAGTTTAAATACCCAGCTAGTAGAGTCATCTACTGACGAAACCCCGGCGGTTTTGGGACACATGTCCATCCCAGCAGGGGTAGACAGTCACTACAGTGGTGATTCTGTAACATCTAGGCATAAATAACCCTAGATGGGTTGAAATGTGTTAAAATTAATAAAATAAATAAAGACAGAAATCCAGTCATGTATTCAAATAAAGTAAACAGAATGAACATTAGGGCCGGGTTAGCTCAGTCGATAGAGCGTTCGGCTAGAGACCACAAGGTTAATAGTTCGATACCGGCCCTCGCTAACTCAGCGTATGAGTAGCATAGGGATATGTGTAATAAAGTAATGAGCTGATGGTAAATGTGCGATCCACACCAGATGTTTAAAACAATCTCATTGGTCTAGCGCTAGTGAACAAGGGATAGACTCCCTCGCAGATTGGCTGATACCGACTTTAGGCAACCCTGATGACTTTACTTTACTTTTTTATAATATGTTAAATGACTTCTCTACTAAAAGATTCCTTTTCCTATTGGGAAATTTCACTCATATTCATATAACTTTGTATCTCTTCTCATGTTTGTATTCTCTTCAGTTGTTACATAATCATTGGATACCTAATGATTATGACAATAGTGTAGAAATCATATTAGTGCAGCTGATGGCCTTGAGAGTGAGTGACAGCGTTTGACCTCACTCTGACCTTGTGTTCTGGGGATGATCGTGAGAATCGGAAGGCAATAGAAGCCCCTTCCGGTTTAAGGGGTAAGCAACTCAGTTAGTTAGAGTTAGGAGTTAGAAGCCAAGCTAGCAAGATGTGAGTCTCACTGCGTGATTGTCTGGTCTGGGGGATCTACGAATAAAGTAACATCATCGTAAATCAAAGTCTTGTGTTAATTACTAAAAACTAACAATGACACAGGGCTTCTGATAAGGAAGGATCCCCAACAGAAACCAGACCCGGAATCCTCAATAGAAGACCAGACGAGACCTTAGAAGATATACCAGGCCAGAAGAATAGACGACAGAGTAAGAAGTAAGAGAAGTGTATAACATATAGATATTTAGTGCCGGTAAAGAAGGCGCTATGCAACACAGTTAAGTTTGCTTAGGCAATAAAATATTCTCGTTATTACTCCGTCGTGAATTGTTCACATATTTATTCTGTAAGATGAAGCTATATTCAACTAATCAACGCTTTCTACAACTGTATTCCCTACTCTGTCAGTTGTGGCTTTAGAATACACCAATTGCACCTTTGCAGAGGGGTAAGATCTCCCACCCCAAATAGGACCACCTGTGGTGACGATCCTATCATACAACACTGTTTAAACTCTTTCTTGTATCTGTTAGACAGGAATCCAGTCATGTATTCAAATAAAGGAAACAGAATAAACATTTAAGGTGTTCTATTAAATGTTTTCCAAGTTAACAAAAAATGCTGATAAAACTTATCAGATTTCTAGAAAATTCTGGAGAGTTAATTTTGAAATCTAATTTAGTTTATTGAAATTTCAATCACCAGAAATTTATTTCAATTAACCTTAAAAGAATGTGTTACTTTTATCCTAGTAAAACTCGGTCTGTTTTATTAATTTGTGTAGCCACGTGATTTTATCAGTTTTAATAAGATCTTATGAATATGCCTCCTGAATGTCATAAAAATCAATACGTAAAATATATCAATTTTGTGTTTCATAATATGAATAACATCAAAAGAATAAATCGACAATTTAGAAAAATCTGCTTATGGAAAGTTATCTAAATCTTAACTGATTAGCAAGGAGCCATTTTAGTTTATATATATATATATATATATATATTATATATTATATATATATATATATATAAAGGAAATGGTGACTTACCGGTGAATTTGGTCAGGATGGTTAGTAAGTGTGGAATTCAGGGGAGTAAATCAGCGATATAACAAATACAAAGTGCTCAATACTAAGTAGAGCAAATTTATTATAAAATGGGTACAAGAGATAACCTACTCGAGTTTCACCATAAGGATCTTTAGGGTTAAATCCACTGAATAAATTGAGACACCGATTAATAGCAGTCGATTTCACGTGTGTGTTCAGTGCAATAAAAGTGGTCTACATAAAGCCCTTGGGGTAGTTACAACAACTCAGGGAGTCTGTAAATATTCAGGGGTCTAAAAGGGGTCTATGGAAACTACAAAGCCTTCTTAGTCATTAGAAGAAATTAATTCCACAAGAATCCTGGAGAACATACTTATGTTGATATATTTTCAAAAGTTTAAGCCCAATATTTATTAACTTATCAAAAGTCATCAGCTTCACCCATCATATTAAGAAATATGCTTCTTTGGTAAATTATTAAGTTAGTATTACATATTTACAGCTCTTTTTACATGTTATGCTTACTTTACTGTTTATTTTACGGTTATTTTACTATTTTTAAAATTAACAGATTTTAAAATTAACAGACCTCAATTTAAATATTCCTATCTACAGGTATATTCACAATTCATGATCTTTCATGAATTGTAACACAATGTCAAATTGCCTGTTACGTCATGGCACCAAATTTTGGAATGGAGATGACGTATATGATATATAGAGAGACAGACAGAGACAGAGATATATCAGACTAGAGATGGTGGTCTTACTTGGCACTCTGCTGGTTACTTGCTTCTTTTTCTATCTTGTCTGGCCGACTCTTATGTGCTGGCGGTCGACTTCTTTCTGGTTCCTTCTTACTTCTTTGAGCTGGGCTAAGCTGTTAATTGTCTTAATAATTTACAAACACAACAAGAATTTGTTTGTTCTTGATCAAGTTTTATTGTTAGCCTATTGACTCCACCGCGGCAAAGGAATTGGACCCCAGGAGAGACGACCCCTTTCCTTCAAAGCTAAATCACATCTCACTCTAAACTATTTTCAAGGGATCAAAAGGTTATAACCATCATCAGGAATTTTCAACGGACTTCCTGATTCTAAATCAACAGACCTCAATTGTAAATATTACTAACTACAGGCCGGTTCACAATTCATGACCTCTCATAAATAAACAAAAATACGAGGGTGTTTCAAAAAGTAATGCCATTTTTGTTCAGGACAGGAATAATTACCAACACAGGAACATGTATCATACATCAAAATGAAGATGGCCCTCTATGGGTCTGTCATGGCCCCAAAATCGCGCGCCTCTAAGGGTGATAACCGTCAACGGTAATTTTCCACGGACTCCACGGATTTTAAAATTAACAGACCTCAATTTAAATATTCCTAGCTACAGGTTTGTTCACAATTCATGATCTCTCATGAATTGTAGCTCATCAAACCTGAAAAGAGTCACTAAGCCAGTTACTTGAAGACCTTTAGGTTTAAATGTGTGGAATTAGTTACTTCCCGCCTTTTAAGATCAATTTTAATTATCTCTTCACATATGTTTTCTTGGAGAGAAAATAAATCTGATTTCCAATGATCTTTCAAGAATCGATTATTTCTATAAATGTTTTTTTTCTCTTTTTCCTCTTAATTAACAAGTAATGTTTTTTTTATGTTCTGTCTGTATAAAGATAATATTCGATGCGAAAAGAAAAAGATACCAAGTTATCATAGAAATTCAACCGCTCTTTTTATTAATACCAAAAATACAAGAAATTTGAAGAATAATAATAAGAAGAAACAATAAAAGACTTTACAAACATTTTATTGATTGTTTCAGTGTTATCAAATGTGTGCTAATGTATCTCTAAAGAATTTATTTTTCTTTATTTGGTGCCAATCAAATTAGCAATTTTAGTTTGGGAATTCTTAGAATATCTGTGAGATACGCCAAATTTCCGAGAAAAGAGAAAAAGAAAAAAGAAAAGGTGGAAGCGAATGAAGATTAACTCAGAATTATCTGTCTAGGAATTTTGACATACACTGCGAAGAAATTTCAAAACAATGTTTACAGACCTCCACCCCCACCCCGCCGTTCCCCTAACCCAGCAAAAAGAAATTCTATTTGAACTGTTCCAAACTATTGCCAAAATAAATTTGGTCCCAACAGAATAGTCACTTTAAAACTTCTTTTTCGATAAGTTTCAACATCTACAGAAGTATATATATATATATATATATATATATATATATATATATATATTGTAGAAAAGTTATTCTCTCTACCACGGTTTTGGTGTTCCCAGTACACCTTCCTCTTGCTCAT
>CM042174.1:7294697-7323611 GCA_023376005.1 Doryteuthis pealeii
TGAGAGAGAGAGAGAGAGGAAGAGAGAGAGAGAGAGACGAAGAAAGATGAGAGAGAATGTTTGAATGTTAAACACGTCTAAATTCGCCACCCATAACACAATTTACCGCTAAAACTCAGCCTAACTTGTACGAAAGTGTGCTATTTATAATATTTAGATATTCGTCTTCATTAATTGTTATATACACAGCGTTCGCGAATCGAACAGGATAACTCCCGTGGACTGAATAAAGGGGTATGAGGTTCCAATTCTGTGATGGCCCCGATACACAAAAGTTCCGAGTTCGAAAAAAGATGTTCCCAATTCCGAAAAGAAAATTCCCGAGTCAAGAAGTGCACTCAAGCCGAGAACGAAAGTACCTGAAGAACGACCGGAGCACATGCGCCGAAACGTTGTACAAGATAACAAGGAAGATAAGCAATAGTCCGAATAACGCAGATAAACAATCATCAAAGCCTCATTCAAACATCAGATAAATAGTGTAGATTAACAATGAGACGAGGACAAAGTCCGAATAACGCCAGATAATACTAATCATTCAACCTCATTTCAAACATTCCAGATAATAGTGTAGATAACAATTAAGAGAGACAATAGGTCGAATAATGGCAAGATAATCATACTGCATCAAGCCTTATTTCAACATCAGACTAAACTATGTGTAGAAACAATTAGACGAGGACAATACGTCATCCGAAAAACCATGCGAATAATACAGAATCAGCAAGCCTCATTCCAATACATTCAGAGAAACTCTACAGTCTTTATTTCTCTTGAATGCTTTGAAGATGAGACTTGATGACTGTATTATTCTGCGTTATTCGGACTATTGTCCTTATCCTTATTGTATCTGTACAATGTTCGACCGATGTGCCCTTCCGTTTCATCTTCGAGTCATATCTGTCGGAATCGACACTTTCATCGGGACTCCGGGAATTTTCTTTTCGACTCAGACCTTCTGTTTCGACACTCGGGAACCTTCTTTTCCGAATCGGGAATCTCGTTCTTGTCTCGTAATCGCGAGCCATCACAGCAACTCTGACACCTAACCCTTATCAGTCTACGGGTGGTATCTTATTCTCATTCCACAACCATAGCTGGAGTTCCAATCTAACAGCGTTAAGCTGTGTTAATTATTTTCTAAATCCCGAGTCGACAAGAAATACCTGAAGAAGTCCGGAGGGCACATCGGACCGAAACATTGACAGATATAATAATCAAGACGAGGACAATAGTCGAAAATGCAAGAAATTACAAAAGACAATAGTTAGTTTAAGATTTCGGGTTAGCTCAGTCAGTTAGAGTGTCTTGTCATGGGAACTTCAAGGTTCCTGGTTCGATTCCGGCCCTCGCCAACTTAGTGTATGAGTTGGCTCATGGATATGTGCCGGTAAAGTAAGGAGTAGATAGTAAGCTATAGACGGCTCCGGGTCAGACGCCTAAAACAATCTCCTTGGTTAGTGCTAGTGAAAAGGGACAGTCTCCCTCATGTCTGGTATACCGACTTTGGCCACCACGACGACTTACTTTACATGCTGCGCAAAGGACAATCTTTTTACTCACATCTATTAATAATGAGATTGGCTGTATTTCTTGTGGTACAAAACTACGTCATATCTTTACATCACAGCTTACGTCACAATATTCTTATGCTATTACACCCCAAAATTTGAGTAAACAATTTTAAAAATTGTTTTTTCTCGTCGTCCTTTTTTTTACTGTTAACACGAAGTTAACTAAAAACGTTTTACAAAAAATTAAATTACCTACGGATTTTGTATGCAAAACTTTCTGTCGAAAAATATTCAAAATAATTGTATTGGATAATACAGTACGCAAACATCTTTAATTGAGAGGACGGGCTCAGTCTCATTTCAAATTGTTCTTCTTTTTCTTTTTACTTTAATAAATATGAGGATTTTGCACTTATATTACAAACCTCTACATTGAATTTTTAACTCCCACCCTCTCAGGCATATGTCTTTCAAAAATTAATTTTTACGACGCCCGGAGGGTGTTTGCTGTTGCTTAGTAAAGATAAAGGAATTAATACTTTTTCTTGACGATAGAAAAAGTTCATTCTGTTTTTTCTAAACGCCCCACACGAAAAAAGAAGAAAAAAGAAAAAATAAGCTTGAAAACACCATGTATTCTATGCAAAGACAAGGGCGGTAACTTCTTTACCACTTCCGGTGCCAGCGGCAAGAAACTGTTTTAATAAAAGTTACTATCAGCCCTCTGACCTATATTATTGACAAATTCGATCAGTATAGACTTTACTATGGTTATATAAAACTAGCAAATATATGCACCTCCGGGTGCAAGTATTTAAGGTTTGAATATAATAAAATAATCATATAATAGAAAGGGCTAATGAAACTGACTAAGAATGCAGATAAAAGATTTGGAACCGAGGGGGTATAATCGAAAAATTAGAACAACTTTGAAACTACATATTTTCCATCATTTTTCATACCCCTCTGTTCATTGGGTACATTTTCCGAATTAACTATTTAGCGTTAAAAATAGGACAGTAAAATAATATTACAGTTATTTCTTCTTGTAAATAAATTTCTTTTAAGATTATGCCACGAGATTTTGTGTAATTTTAAGATAAAACCAAAAAATTAGAAATCAATAATACCAAGCACATTATTTTTAAAATCAAAATTTTAAATATCAAATGCCAAATTAGCCTTCTCGTTCACATTGTAAACTGATTTTGTTTATATTATAAATACAATTGCATGTGATTAGTACGTAAGATATGGTCAACAGTATTAATAATGTACGCATATTAAATAACTGAAAGGTTTAAAAAACTGAAGTCAGGGAGAATTGACGTAAATAATTAGGGAATTGTGACTTGAGTGGATAATTACAATTTTTTTATAAATACATTTTCTATTTAACCCATAGATGGACCCTAACAGGTACTACCACTCCGGGTCAGAGTGGACCAGGAGCAATGGTGATGAAGGGGTGCTCCACATTCCCCAAACCTCCAAAACTGGAACCACCATCAGATAGAGTTTAACGTCATTCCCAGGACATGTAGACCCGCAGCCACCGCCTTCTAGCATCCATATGATAAAAAGGGGTTGGAGCTTGCCATAAGGGCAATAGGGTTCGGAAAACAAACAGTAGTGTGCTAGTCTCCCTCATTAAACATTGCACCACAGGAGGCGCCCATTATCTACGAATCTGTGTGCTATGATGTTTGCGACATCTTATTATAATGGAGATTGTGTGTTTTTCTGTCTGTAACCGAAATTATATTACTACTCAAGTCACAATTCCCTTAATTATTTACGTCAAATTCTCCATGATTTCATTCTTTTAAACCTTCAGTTATTAATAAAAATTGCGTTACATTATTAATACTGTTGACCATATCTACGTACTAATAACATGCAATTGTATTTATATATACAACAAAATAGCAGTTTACAATGTGAACGAGAAGGCTAATTTGCATATTGATATTTAAAATTTTATTTTAATAAATATGGCTTGGTATTATTGATTTCTAATTGTTTGGTTTTATCTTAAGAAATATAAACAAAAAATCTCGTGGATAAATCTTAAAAGAAATTTATTTACAAGAAGAAATAACTGTAATATTATCCTTTACTTCCTATTTTAACTAAATAGTTAAATTAGGAAAATTACCAATGAAAGAGGGGAGTAATGAAAAATGATGGAATAGTTAGTTTCAAAGTTGTTCTATTTTTCGATTATACCCCCTCGGTTCCAAATCTTTTTATCTGCATTCTTAGTCAGTTTCATTAGCCTTTCTAATTTAATATGATATTTTATTATATATCAAACCTTAAATACTTGCACCCGGAGGGTGCATATATTTGCTAGTGTTTATAACAATAGTAAAGTCTATACTGATCGATTTGTCAATAATATAGGTCAGAAGGGCTGATAGTACTTTTACTTAAAACAAGTTTCTTGCCGCTGGCACCGGAAGTGGTAAAGAGTTACCGCCCTTGTCTTTGCATAGATACATGGTGTTTCAAGCTTCTTTTTTCTTTTTTCCTTCTTTTTTCGTCGTGGGCGTTAGAAAAAAACAGAATGAACTTTTTCTATTCGTCAAGAAAAAGTATTTAATTCCCTTTATCTTTTACTAGCAACAGAAAACACCCTCCGGGCGTCGTAAAAATTAATTTTTGAAAGACATTGCCTGAGAGGGTGGGAGTTAAAAATTCAATGTCAGAGGGTTTGTATCATAAGTAAGCAAAATCCTCATATTTATTAAAAGAGTAAAAAAGAAAAAGAAAACAATTTGAAATGAGAACTGAGCCCCGTCCCTCTCAAATAAAATGTTGCGTACATGTAATAATCAAACAATTATTTTGAATATTTTCGACATAAATTTTATACAAAATCGTAGGTATTTATTTATTTGTAAACTTTTTAGTTAACTTCGTGTTACAGTAAAAAAAAAGGACGAGAGTAAAAAAAACAATTTTTAAAATTTTTTACTCAAATTTTGGGTGTATATAGCATAAAGAATATTGTGACGTAAGCTGTGTGTAGAGATATGACGTAGTTTTGTTACACACAGAAATACAGACAATCTCCATTATTAATAGATGTGAGTAAAAAGATTGTCTTTGCGCAGCATGTAAGTAAAGTCGTCGTGGTGGCCTAAAGTCGGTATCACCCAGACATTGAGGGAGACTGTCCCCTTTTCACTAGCACTAGACCAAGGAGATTGTTTAGGCGTCTGACCGGAGCGCTATACTTACCATCTACTCCTTACTTTACCGCACATATCCATGAGCCACTCATACACTAAGTTGGCGAGGGCCGGAATCAGAACCAGGAACCTTGAGGTTCCCATACAGACACTCTACTGACTGAGCTAACCCGAAAATCATTAAATAACTCTTGTCTTTGTATTATCTGCATTATTCGGACTATTGTCCTCGTCTTTATTATTATTTGTACAATGTTTCGGTCGATGTGCCCTCCGGACTTCTTCAGGTATTTCTTGTCGAACTCGGGAATTATAGAACAATAATTAACACAGCTTAACGCTGTTAGATTGACTCCAGCTATGGTTAGTGGAATGAGAATAAGATACACCCGTAGACTGAATAAAGGGTTAGGTTCAAAGTTCTGTGATGGCTCCCGATTACGACAAGAAAGTTCCCGAGTTCGAAAAGAAGGTTCCCGAGTTCGAAAAGAAGGTTCCTGAGTCCGAAAAGAAAATTCCCGAGTCCGAAAGTGTCCGAGTCCGACAAGAAATACATCAAGATGACCGGAGGGCACATCGGTCGAAACATTGTACAGATAACAATAAAGATAAGGACAATAGTCCGAATAACGCAGATAATACCAATCATCAAGTCTCATCTCAAACATTCAGAGAAATAAAAACTATAGTTTCTCTGAATGTTTGAGATGAGCTTGATGATTAGTATTATCTGCGTTATTCGGACTATTGTCCTGTCTCATGTTATCTACACTATTTATCTGAATGTTTGAATGAGGCTTGATGAAGATATTATCTGCATTATTCGACTATTGTCCTCATCTAATTGTTATCTACACTATTTATCTGAATGTTTGAAATGAGGCTTGATGATTAGTATTATCTGCGTTATTCGGACTATTGTCCTCGTCTTCATTGTTATCTACACTATTTATCTGAATGTTTGAAATGAGGCTTGATGATTGGTATTATCTGCGTTATTCGGACTATTGTCCTTATCTTCCTTGTTATCTTTACAACGTTTCGGCCGATGTGCCCTCCGGTCTTCTTCAGGTATTTCTTCTCGGACTTGGGCACTTTCTCGGACTCGGGAATTTTCTTTTCGGACTTGGGAACATCTTTTCGAAACTCGGGAACCTTCTTGTCGTAATCGGGAGCCATCACGGAACTTTGAACCTAACCCTTTATTCAGTCCACGGGAGTATCCTGTTCGCATTCCGCGAAACGCTGTGTATATAACAATAATGAGGACGAATATCCGTAAAATATTAATAATACAACTTTCGTACCATTAGGCTATTTTAGCGGTAAATGTTTATTGGCAATACGTGTTACATTCAAACATTCTCTCTCTCTTTCTCTCTCTCTCTCTTCTCTCTCTCTCTCTCTCTCTCCTCTCTCACACACACACACCACACACACACCACACACACCACTCAATCCTCCCACACACACACACCACACACACACACACACACACTTTCTCTCTCTCTTTTCTCCATACTCATTGTCCTGTGCCTCTACCTTGCTCGGACTCTTATACGCATATGCCCTCTCTTTAATCTATTCCCCCCCTCTCTCTCTCTCTCTCTCTCTCTCTCTATCTATCTATCTATCTTCTCTCACACACACACACACACATTTCTCTCTCTCTCACTCACACACACTTCTCTCTCTCTCTCCACACACACACAAACTCTCTCTCTCCTCTCTCTCTCTTCTTCTCTCACACACACAACACCACAACACTTTCTCCACACTCATTGTCTGTGCCTCTACCCTTGCCCGGACTCTTATACGCACTTACCCTCTCTTTACCTTGCTTTTTACTTTTTCTCATTAATTTACCCATATCTCTCTCTCTCTCTCTCTCCCATGTCTCTCTCTGTATCTCTTTATCTCCCCCTCTCTCTCACACACAAACAAACCACACACATACACACATACTTTCTCTCTTTATCTTACTCTCTCTCTCTCTCTCTCTCTCTCTTCTCTCTCACTCACTCACTCAATCACTCACACACACACATACACACACACCACACTTTTTCTACCTTACTTTTTACTTTTTTCATTCATTTACTCAGATATCTCTCTCTCTCTCTCTCTCTCCCGTTTCTCTTTCTCTCTCTCTCTCTCTCTCTCTCTCTCTCTCTCTCTCTTCTCTCTCTCTCTCTCTCCCTCTGTCTCTTACACACACACACACACACACACTTTTCTGCCTTACTTTACTTTTTCTCATTCATTATCAGATATCTCTCTCTCTCCGTTCTCTTCTCTCTCTCTCCCTCTCTCTCTTTCTCTCACACCACACACACAACCACACACTTGTCTACCTTACCTTTACTTTTCTCATTTCATTTACTCATATCTCTCTCTCTGCGTCTCCGTCTCCGTCTCTCCTCTCTCTCTCTTCTCTCTCTTCTCTCTCTTCTCTCTCTCTCTCACACACACACACACACACACACACAACATACACACACACACACACACATACACATGCACACACACTTGTACATAAGATAATTCTGCTGTATATTGAAAACAACTCTCATATCAATTCGTCGTTCAGTGCTTATAGTAATATCAGTGTCTGTTGAAAATCTTTCTTTAACTTATAACAGATGATTAGCAGAAAAGATGACCTTTGTTTTTGTAGACAATCTGGAGATTTTGAATAAACGTAAACTTCTTCTGTCTCCTCTTAAATAAAATCTTTAAAGAAATGTTGTTTTTCCTTCAATTATAATGTCTATACAAACCCCCTACAGATCACCAGATCTGGCGATGGCTTTTGACGTTGAAATTCCTCATGGAATAAATTCACAATTGCTATCAATATTCACATTAATAATACAAATAAACTAAATGGCATTAGTTTTGTATGTATTTACCCAACCCCTCCACCACGGTAGGATATGACACAAAGTTATTTTTTAACCACAAGGTTCCTGGTTCGATACCGGTCCTCACCAACGGATGAGTAGCACAGGGATCTGTGCGGTAAAGTAAGGAGCTGATGGTAGGTGTGGCGCTCCATCGCATACTCAAAAAACAATTTCCTTGGTCTAGCGCTAGGAAAAAGGCGATAGACTCCCCCGCTGAATGGCTAATACCGACGACTTTACATACAAATCCTTTGGTACGAGTAAGTTGTGACACAAGGTCAAAAATGAATATTAAAAAATGTGTTTATGAAATGAACTTTAAAAAAAAATTGAATACACAATAAAAAGGAATAAAACAAAATTGTTGTATATTGTACAAACGGAAATAGGAATTTCCGGTTAAATTAAACAAAGCAAAGAAAAGACAAAAATTTCAAAGGACTTTTTTCCGGGTAAAGCGAACAAAAGAAGGGGTAACAATAAGTTCGAAAATAAATTTGCCCGACATCAGATCAAAAGATAAAGATGCGTAGGCGTGTCGTCAATACAAAAGCCAGAGGGTCGAATCGTCAGTGAGACAGTCAGACAGAAGACAGCGAACAAAGAACAAGTGACGACGGACGCTCATGGTCCATTGCAGCCAACGGCTGTGAGACGCCACCAGCCACCCCTTTACCTAACCATCCCAGCAGTAGTAGTAGTCATTGTCAACGCTCGACACCCACCAGCCGAATGGAGAGAAATAAACGCAAGTTTTATAATACCCATGTGTTGTGATTTTATTAAGCTACTACACATACTTCCCACGTGACCATATATACCCGCTACGTATACAGATACACGATTTAGAGTAGCAAAGAAGAAGCCAGTATATAACAAAATGTCTTCGGGATAAAATAACCCAAGAAGGGTCGATATGCCGTAAAATGCAAACAACCAACCTACCACGGTAGGGGTCATCCGAGATAACATGTCTAAACATTTTTAACGGGCGCATGTGGAAGAAGACATAAAATGACCCAGCCCTATCGGTGGGACTTTAGAATGCACCGACTGCACCTCTGCAAGACTCCCCCAATGTGGCCACCTGTTGGCCGTAGGTGGCGATCCGCGATGCTTAAGGATGGAACACGTGTGGTTCAGCAGTCCATGACATGCAACACTCCATTTTGGTCCTTACTCCAGCGGTTGGAGAGGCCCCCTTAGATCATCGGCTGGTCACGTCAACCCTAGCTTCTATATGAGTGTCCCAACCCTATTGCCTTTATGGCAAACACCAACCCTTTTATCGTACATATGCTAGAAGGCCGTGTCTGAGGGTCTTTATGGCCTGGGTATGACGTTAAACCCTAATTGATGGTGAGGTTCGAGTTCTGTAGGTCTGGTGAATGTGGAGCACCCCTTTATCACCATTGCTCCCTGGTCCACTCTGACCCAGAGTGGGAGTACCTGTTAGGGTCTCATCTACGGTTAAATAGAAAAAAATGTATTTATAAAAAAATTGAGTATCCATTAAGAATGAATTTATTTCAAAACTTTGTCGGCATAAATTACCCATTGAGGTTGATATGCCGTAAAACAAAACTAAACCATTGATAATGGGTTGGATTGGCATTATGAAGCAAGCCGATGTTGACCCAGAGTGGTAGTACCTGTTAGGGTCCCATCTATGGGTAAATAGAAAAAATGTGTTTATAAAAAAAACTGAGTATCCATTAAGTAGTAATTTATTTAAAAACTTTGTCGGCATAAAATGACCCGTTGAGGTTGATATGCCGTAAAATAAACCGAACCAAACCATAAAATGGCCACTTGCGTAGAATATGATAAACCTCGTTTCATAATTGAAAGACATTAAATATGAAGCACACTTTGCTCTGTTTTGTTGTTGTTGTTGTTGTTATTTTTCTTTTATCGATAAAAGTACTGAAGAATAACACGTAGTTCTATTTAGGATAGGAAGGCAAGAGATAATAAAACAAAGATCGATAAAAGATAAAAATGAAGAACGTCTTATGTACTTATACAATATGTATGTAAGTAAAGTCGTCGGGGTGGAGCTAGACAGCGAGGGAGTCTATCCCCTTTTCACTAGCGCTAGACCAAGGAGATTGTTTTTTGTCTGATGTGGAGCGCCACACCTACCATAAGGTCCTTACTTTACCGCACATATCCCTGTGCTACTCATACGCTGAGTTGCCGAGGGCCGGTATCGAACCAGAAACCTTGTGCTTTCTAGCCGAACGCTCTACCGACTGAGCTAACCCGGCCCCTTATACACACTATGTAAAAAGGATAATAATCTTGATTTAACTGGAGTGGAATCCTTAGTAACATTGAGAAAATAATATGAATGTTTGAATTTGTGAAAAACATAGCAGGAACATTTGTAATATTTGGATTTTTCGGACTGTTGTCCTCATCTTTATTGTTATATAAACCAACTCCTCCACACGAGCAGGAGGTGACACAAGGTCAATTTCTTAAGTGTAGTTTCCCTATTTAAGAGGTCGATTTCTTGTGTAGTTTATTTGAAGCAAAATGTCAATGCTATTAGCACGTAGCTTACAGGGTGGCAACTTGCCGGATTCAAGTTGGGGTTGCTATCGGAGCCGAAATGATGCACAAGAACCCGTAATCGGCGATGAAGATAGGGCATCATTGACGACCACCCTGCACGCATCCATAAGATGTATTACCCGACAAGAAACACAGCAAAACAAAAATCTTGACCCCTCATCATAATTTAACCCCATTGACTTGACTGACGGCACGGTCTCTTCCATATGTCCTTTCATCTGCTAATCTGCACCGCCTGAACCTGCGATCCACGGTATCACCGATGACACCTCTGCTCCCTTGCCTTCCTCTGTCTCATCCACTGCCTCACCCCCTCCCTATGTATCATTCCTCTACCCTGCCTTTTCTTCTACCCTCCCTGTTTTCCGTCCATTTTTTTTAAATATAAATATACACTGCAAAAAATCTGATGAAGCTTGCTTAAACGCACATAGGCGAAATATCAATTGATTCTAACTGTTTTTGTTGTTTTATCCACTTTTCCAAAAATTTAATCACCTATTAATAGTCGTGTTCCTTAATTGTACGTACGTTATCATCTTCCAATATCCTGTGGTTAAAAATGAGACCGTCCAAATCGTCCAAGATGACATGAAAAAATATAAACCCTGATTATCAGGTGTTGCTTATCCACCGAATTCTTACTCCTTATGAGTGTCGTCAATTCAGCTAAAAATGGACCATTCCGTTTTTATTATAAAGAAATAAAGGGAAGAAAAGGACATGCTTCACTGAAAAAAATATAAGAAGAAAGAAAGGAAGAAAGAAATAGGTTAGAGGAAAGATAGAGAGAGAGGGTGTGAGCACGTGGAAGCGACAGCGCTAATCTGTTTCAATCGATCATAATGAAAAGATGAAAAGGAAGAAAAGAAAAATAAAGAGTGAAAGAGAGTTAAATAAAGAGGGTAGAGGAAAGATAGAAAGAGAGGGTATGAGCACGTGGAAGCGATAGCGATAATCTCTTTCAATCGAACATAATGAAAAGATAAAAAAGAAAGAAAGAAAAAAACAAAGAATGAGAGAGAGATTTAAATCAAGATTATTATAATCTTTACGTATTGAACTATTTTGAAATAGCTATTAAGTTATCAGATCAAACATTATAATAATCAAATTATCATACTGTGGTACAACCAAAGGTACCGTAGTATAGAATAATTTTCTTGGAATCAAATTCGTTATTTACAATCGATTAACGAAATGAAAGAAAACTCTACATTGGTTAGTTGATGGACCAAATAATTCATTATAGTGACTAGCAAAATAAAAAAAAACACCCTCCAGGCGATGTAAAAATAAACTCTTGAAAGATATTGCTTGAGGAGGTGGAAGTTAAAAATCAAATGTCGGAGAGTTTGAACCATAAATCATAAAATCATCAAATTTATTAAAGGAGTAAAGAAAATAAAACAATTTGAAGTCGAAACTAAGTTCTATTAACTTTGAATATCAATTAAAATAAAACAAACTATATATAAATATATGATACTGGGGATGTATCTATTAAAACTTGTTTTAAAAAATAATGAGGACTGTCTAATTTTGAGTGTATTTATTCTGTTATGACGATTTCGGGTTTAGTGACGTAAGCAGTGACGTAGTTTTTGTTACAAAAACTGGAAGTGAATCTCCATTATTAGATTTATAAACAAATTCTAACATTACCTTCAAACGCTGAAAATGATAAGGAAGTCTAGAAAGGAACAAGTC
Source organism: Doryteuthis pealeii (assembly GCA_023376005.1). Classification (NCBI taxonomy): domain Eukaryota; kingdom Metazoa; phylum Mollusca; class Cephalopoda; order Myopsida; family Loliginidae; genus Doryteuthis; species Doryteuthis pealeii. Next base: position 7,306,605 of record CM042174.1, read on the forward strand.
ATTATGTCCCGATTACGCATTGGTCATACAAGACTAACACACTCCTATATACTCAAACAAGAACAACAACCACAATGTGGAACATGTCAAACACCTTTGACAGTTAAACACTTATTCATGGAATGCAGGTTTTTTGCTCACATCAGAAACCGTTATTTTAAAGCAAACAATATGAAAGATCTGTTTGAAAACGTCAACATAGCGGATATTCTATCTTTTTTGAGGGAAATAAAATTATACCATAGAATATAGACATGAAACAAATCAATACCATACAACATAATCCCCAATAATGCTAACACATTGCTAAAACCAATTACTAAAAATTATTAATATATATACACGATATGTATAACTTTCTAACCGTTAGGCATGACATAACCCCGTTTAACGCTAAAAAATGATGAATATGATTATGAAATGAGCCAATCAACATCCTGTATCCCCTCATAAAAAAAGATCAACCAGCAGCCAGAAAATCACCACTGTCCTCAGAGTCATGAAAAAGGGAGAAATTACAATCCCGAAAATTCACCACTACAACTACATAAAAGAAACTAAAACAAAAAATAACCGATCTTTCTGATATTTATTCACAGATGAATATATTATGATAACTTCATTATTATAACTAGCAAATATATGCACCCTCCGGGTGCAAGTATTTAAGTTTTAATGTAATGAAATATCGTATTAAATTAGAGGCAGACAAAAAGATATGTAACAGAGTGGGGGTATAATAGAAAAATAGAAATGAAACTTACTCTTCCATCACTCCCGTCTTTCATTGCTGAATTTTACTTATTTAACAATTTAGTTAAATTAGGAAATAAAGAATAAAATGACAGTTATTTTTTCTTGTTAATGGATTTCATTTAAGATTCATTGAAGAGATTTTTGCTTATATTCATTAAAATAAAACCAAACAGTTAGAAATCAATAATACTAAGCACATATTTAATAAAATCACATTTTAATATCAATATGCAAATTAGCCTTCCCATTCACACTGCAAACCGCTATTTTTTGTATATATAAATACAATTGCATGTTATTTGTATGTAGATATGGACAACACTAATAAAAAGGTGAAGAAATTTTATTAATAATTGAGGTTTAAATATAAATAAAATCATGGAGAATGTGATATAAATAACTATGTTAATTGTGACTCGATTAGTAATATAGTTTCGGTTACAGACAGAAAGACACACAATCTCCATTATAATAAGATATAGCACACTAATGCCCAAACCTGATTTTTGTACTTCCAAAAAACGGATGCAGATACAAAAAATATCTCAAATATATAGTATGAAATTAGGATATATAAAAAGTACTAATGTAAAGGAGGAAGATTGTTATGAAATATTAAGTGATAGATTCTTAGAAATATAATTATTAATTGTAATGACAAAATGCTGTGATTGGATTATACAAGTGCTAGATAATTAATAAACTAATACTAATGTAGTTATCTGTTCATAATGTAATTTGGTGAAAACAAACTAATTTTTGGAAGAATGCAATATGGCTAAAAATAATGATTTTTTCCAAGGAAAATATCCTCAAAAATAAAAGGGAACTAAGTCTGTTCGTATCTATGCCAGTATTTTCCCAGGAATCTATCTATATAACGAAATATTTTCCCGGATATCTATCTATTTCGCATATATTTAATTATTCTAGTCTGTTTCTATCTATCTTTTCTAATTATCATTATTATTCATATTTATCTTAGTATTTTTCCAGCTATCAATCGATTTATGACATTTTTCCATCGATCTATCTCAGTCTGTTTGTATCTATCTATTTCACTGTTTTTATCTATCTCAGCCTGTTTCTATCTATCTATCTATCTATCTAACTATCCATCTCTCTCTCTCTCTCTATATATATTATATAATATATATTATATATTATATATATATATATATGGACCATATATATATATATATATATATATATATATATATATGGACCATATATATATATATATATATATATATAATATATATATATTATATAAATATATATATAAATATATAATATATATATATATATATATTATAATCAAAAAATACGGAGAAGAAATCTTCCTTACGAAGTAGTAGAGTTTTTCAAAAACCTGTCGCAGTTTTGAAGAGCTCAATTTTACTCTTATTGTTAGAGTCACAGAGCAAATTTATAAGTAAAAATATAGCAAAGACTTAGAACTTTTGCATTATAGTCTGTTTCAGGAAACTTAGACAAGGTGTCTAACTCTCCCAAATCATCAGATGCGAAAAATTTAAAAAATTGAACATTTAAAAATCCAAAGCGTAATAGCGTCCACAAAAGCCACCGACGTTATTTGCAGTACAGAATATAACATCAAGAAAGGATCTTCAAATAAACACCATAAGATCTAATTTGACAAGCCTGATGATTGCGACCTAGCAAGACAACCTGGGTAGCTGTCTATAATAAGCATTTTTTTTTTTTTAAACTCAACAAATTAAATAAATAAATAAAAATAATATATATATAATATATATATATGAGGATGGGAGTATTGGAGCACATCGACAGAATATAGTAAAGAACAGAGGGAGAAATCTGGACAAAGGAACAAAATTCAGACAAGTATATGCAGGAGATATATTTCGCCGTGCATTAAGCTCGACTTCATCAGTCATTTATTTTATCATTAAAGCATTATACATGCCAAAGAGTCCTTCTGACCAATCAAATCCTCAAAAACGCTATCATACCCACCTGACTTCATCCCCTAATTCACCCCTCTCCCGTCCACTTTCTATTCTATAAAATACATGTTTGATGCTTTAATGATCAAATAAACGACTGATGAACGCGAGCTTAATGCACGGCGAAATATATTTCCTACATATACTTGAATTTTGTTCCTTTGTCCACATTTCTCCCTCTATTCTTTACCACACACACACACACACACACACACACATATATATATATATATATATATATATATATATATATTAACATAAAGGTACACGGTAATAACCTACTCGAGTTTCACCAAAAGGATCTTCAGGGTTAAATCTACTTGATTAATCAAGATATTGATTAATGGCAGTCGATTACACGTGTGTGTTTTTTTGCGATAAACGGTTTATTTGAATTTAAAACCAGCGTTCTTCGACCGCGGACCTATAATCAACCGCTTATCGCAAAAAAACACACGTGTAATCGAATGCCATTTATCAATATCTTGATTAATCCAGTAGATTTAACCTGAATATCTTTATGGTGAAACTCGAATAGGTTATTACCGGGTACCTTTATGTTAATAATTTGCTTACAAAAGTGTTGAGCACTTTATATTTGTTATACTGCCTTATCATTGTGAAACTTGAATCAACTAACCACTGTGACCATTTTCACCGGTAAGTCATTTTTTTCACCAAATACCATATATATATATATATATATATATATATATATATATATATATCAGTCTGTTTCTATCTATCTGTCTATATCTGTCTGTTTCTGTCTATCTATCTATTTTCCCAATAATCTATTTATTCATCTATCTAGCTATCTTTGTTTATACCAACCACAATTCATTCATATCTATCTTATTCTTTTTTCCAGCAATCTATCTATCTATCTATCTATCAAAGCCTTTTAACCAATCTGTCTATTTCTATTCACATCTATATATCTCGCTCTTTCTATCGATTCCATTACCAAATCTATTCTGTCTGTAACAAAAACTACGTCATAGCTCTACGTCACAGCTCACGTCACAATATTCTTATGCCAAAATTTGAGTAAGCAATTTTTAAATTGTTTTTTTTACTCTCGTCCTTTTTTTTTACAGTAACAAGAAGTTAGTTAAAAAGTTTACAAATAAATAAATACCTACGATTTTGTGTAAAATTGATGTGGAAAATATTCAAAATAATTATTTGATTATTACATGCACGAAACATTTAATTTAAGAGGGACGGGGCTCAGTTTTCATTTCAAATGTTTTTTTTTTTTTTTTTTACCCTTTAATAAATATGAGGATTTTGCTACTTATGATACAAACCCTCTGACATTTAATTTTTAACTACCACCCTCTCAGGCATTGTCTTTCAAAAATTAATTTTACGACGCCCGGAGTGTGTTTTCTGTTGTTAGTTTCATTAATGAAGTTTAATCTTTCTGAAGCAGGTAATGACCACTCACTTAATTCATAACAAAATTTCTTTATCATATACGAACAACAACTCTTCAGTATTTTTTGTTTGTTGCTTTAGTTTTGTGACTTCGATATTATATAAGAAAGACTATAAATCATAAAGGCCAGTGTTTATTACTGATAAGCAGAGAGACCTTTTAGGAAACCGTAATTTTATATTTTAATGAAATGACATTAGCAGACGCCGAGAGATTAGTCATTCATAGAGTCTTAACGCTTCTTATCAATTTAATCCGTCCCGACTAATGACTAATTTACAAAACATTTTGATTGGATAGATTAAATGAACGTGATTATAAGGAAAGAAATAATTTAATTTAGATTAACTAATTATTCATATATATATATATATATATATATATATTATTATTTATTTATTTATCTATTTAGACATTACGAGACGTGTTTGGTGTAATTAGTATTGTCGTATAAAATGGAATCAATGAACCATTGTTGGTTCGTTGGTTGATTTTAAAGGCATATCAACCCGTCTGGAGTTATTTTATACCTAGAAATTAACGAATATACATTGTTTGTATTTACCACGTACCCCACGTGTACGGGTTAGGCACAAGGTCCTATTAATGTGGGACCACCCGCGAACCGAAGCTCATGATGGCGGGTGCAAAAAATGCGTTGATCCCGTCGGCTTACCCCCTCAGGCGCTGGGCAATAAACCCAGCCCTGCTCCTTTAAATCAAGGGGCAGGTGTTGCCTGGGGGATAGACCCCTGTGATCAACGCTGTTAATTTACATTAACAACCACAGGCCCCGAAAGGCTCGTGTTATTAGTGCTATTTAATAATAATATACATTGTTTGTGAATATTTACACTTTTGTAGTTAATGGTTTTGACGATATGTTCGCATCTTGTTGATGGTTGGTTGGTTGGTCGGTTGGTTGGTTGGTTGGTTAGATAGGTTAGTGAATTTTAACGGCATATCAACCCGTCTGGGGTTGGTTTATGCCTTCACATTTGGGAATAATATGCGCTGTACGTCTACATTTACACTTTTGTTGTTAATAGTTTTAACAATATTTTAGCATCTTGTTGGTGGTTGACTAGTTTGTTTGGTTGGTTGGTTGGTAGATGTCTTTAAACGGCATATCAACCGAAAGGGGGTTATTTTACGCCTATAGATTAAAGAATAATATAAGTTGTCTTTTATCATTGAACAGATAACTTTAAATAAAAATCTTTTTGATTCCATTTAACTTCTGAGATAAATGCATTTTACGTTCAACTTTAAAATTGTAAACATAAAATCATTCTTCTTTTCTTGTATTTGGTGTGTGGAAAAATATGTGTGGTCCTATACTCACATGGATGGCTTCGGGCGGAGTGGCAGTGTCCAATATGAAATACCGAAGGCGAGATCTGCGCTTGACGGGAATTTATACCTTTCTATCGGGATATGCGCAGGTCTTCCTTTCGTATAAATAGACTTCAGATGACAGAGGGAGGTGACCTTATCGTTTGATGTTGTACTGATCACATTGTTACCTGGTCAGTCTCCTAGGATCACTTGATACTGTGTACCAATCACAGCGTTACCCGAAAATGTGTGATTGATATATTAAAAGATACTTTGTTACCCTTGAAAGGATAGTTAATAGACCCCTTGATTGTACCAGAGGGTCGCGAAACTGGCATTGTTTCGCAAGAGCGAGGATATTTAAACACGGACTCTATGCCCTTTATGGATTTATTTATTTTTCCCACCCTCATGGTCGAAATATTTTTCGACAATTTAATAAATAAAAAATATTGTTAAAAACAAAATTGCTTGTACCAATTGTTTATAAATGGTTCAAGATTCCAAATATATTAAGTCTTTAAAAAAAATATATATAAACATTAAATCAAATTACAGTTCATAATTCCTCACATTCTATTTCATTATGTTTTTATGTAATTCAGTGCTATTTTCTTATTTAAAAAAAGAATTTATCAAATAAATTGGGGTGTGCTTTTGGCTCGGTACTGGAACGGATTAATAGCATTTCAGTTTATTTCAATAGGGAGAATTGATTTGATATACGAGGACATTTAGTTACGAGTGGAACGAATTAAACTTGTTATTGAAGGTACCACTGAGAAGGCTGGAACGGATTAATAGCATTTCAGTTTATTTCAATGGGGTGAATTGATTTGATATACGAGGAAATTCAGTTATGTGTGGACCGAATTAAACTTCTTAGTCAAGGTACCATTGGGAGGGTTGGAACGGATTAATGGTATTTCAGTTTATTTCAATAGGGAGAATTGATTTGATATACGAGGAAATGTAGTTATGAGTGGATCGAATTAAATTTCTTAGTCAAGGTACCATTTGGAAGGCTGGAACAGATTAATAGCATTTCAGTTTATTTCAATGGGGTGAATTGATTTGATATACGAGGAAATTCAGTTATGAGTGAAACGAATTAAACTTCTTAGTCACGGTACCATTGGGAGGGCTGGAACCGTTTAATAGCATTTGAGTTTATATATGTTTCTAAATGTATTACGTATTCATAAAAAATAAACATTATAACGAATTACACCACATAATTCATTACATTCTATTTTATTTTGCTTTTATATAATTCAGTGCCATTTTTCTTATTTAAAAAAATAATTTAACTAAGAAACTATGGTGTGCTTTTGGCTCGGTGTTTGAACGGATTGATAGCATTTCAGTTTATTTTAATAAGGAGGATTGATTTGATATACGAGGATATTTAGTTACGAGTGGAACGAACATACAGCTGGAAGAGCTGGAACGGATTAATAGCATTTCAGTTTATTTTAATAAGGAGAATTGATTTGATATACGAGGATATTTAGTTACGAGTGGAACGAACATACAGCTGGAAGAGCTGGAACGGATTAATAGCATTTCAGTTTATTTAATAAGGAGAATTATTGATATACGAGGATATTTACTTACGAGTGGAACGAACATACAGCTGGAAGAGCTGGAACGGATTAATAGCATTTCAGTTTATTTTAATAAGGAGAATTGATTTGATATACGAGGATATTTAGTTACGAGTGGAACGAACATACAGCTGGAAGAGCTGGAACGGATTAATAGCATTCAGTTTATTTTAATAAGGAGAATTGATTTGATATACGAGGATATTTAGTTACGAGTGGAACGAACATACAGCTGGAAGAGCTGGAACGGATTGATAGCATTTCAGTTTATTTTAATAAGGAGAATTGATTTGATATACGAGGATATTTAGTTACGAGTGGAACGAACATACAGCTGGAAGAGCTGGAACGGATTAATAGCATTTCAGTTTATTTTAATAAGGAGAATTGATTTGATATACGAGGATATTTAGTTACGAGTGGAACGAACATACAGCTGGAAGAGCTGGAACGGATTAATAGCATTTCAGTTTATTTCAATGAGGAAAATTGATTTGATATACGAGGAAATTAAATAACGAATTGAACAAATTAAACACGTAACGGAAGACTCGAATCTAATGTTATTTTTGTTTGTTTTTTAGTTTGTTTACCTTTTAATGTAAATTAAATTTTGATAGAGATGATTCTAAATATTTTTTGTAATCTTCGTAAATATCTTTTATTATTTAACAACCAACTTTAAAAAAAAAAAAGCTTTTTGATTCCATTTAACTTCTGAATATCAAATAAATGTATTTTACGTTCGACTTTTAAATTCTAAACGCAAAGTTATCCATTATTTGTTGCTGTATTTATTTAATAAATTTAAAATATTGTTAAAAAGAAAAATTGACTGGACCATTTATTTTCCAATTACGAATCATTTCAACGATATTGGATCTTAATTTTTCTAATTTTTTTTACTATTTTTATAAAGAGCATTGAAATTGTTCGATCAAAGTTGACATTAAAAAAATCGATCTATTCATTAGTTTTTATCATCGTTGAGATAAACGTCAGTTGTTTACTTTGATAATTCCCATTTAGAAAGAATCGTTTAATTGAAGAAAAATCTAAATGGTTTACAAAATTTCTATGCGAGATATTTTCATTTCATCGGCGTTTTGAAATATTCAAAAAAAAAAATCAGAACAGATGATTGGACGATGGTTTTATTTTTTGAATGTTGTTAACTTTTTTAGAGAATATGTTTATAAAATGTATTGAGTTTAAAACACACGCGCATACAAAGTGTGTCAAAAAGATACCGAGATTTTCTATAATTTTTGACACACCTTGTATTCTGAAATTTTTTTAAATAAACGTCAGTTGTTAACTTTGATAATTTCCATTTAGAAAGAATCGTTTAATTGAAGAAAAATCTAAATGGTTTACAAAATTTCTATGCGAGATATTTTCATTTCATCAGCGTTTTGAAATATTAAAAAAAAAAATCAGAACAGATGATTGGACGATGGTTTTATTTTTTGAATGTTGTTAACTTTTAGTGAATATGTTTATAAAATGTATTGAGCTTTAAAACACACGCGCATACAAAGTGTGTCAAAAAACGTATCGAGATTTTCGATAATTTTTGACACACCCTGTATTCTGAAATTTTTTTAAAATAAACGTCAGTTGTTGACTTTGATAATTTCCATTTATAAAGAATCGTTTAATTGAAGAAAAATCTAAATGGTTTACAAAATTTCTATGCGAGATATTTTTATTTCCTCGGTGTAACAAGTGAAATGCTCATGTGGTAAACTGGAAGTTTTCACTACGACGATTGAGAGTCGAATGACAAAAGTACGTCTTTGCGCATTGGATTGGCGCATCATAAAAGAGAAAAATTGAAATAAATATTTGTACATTTTCGACCAATCAGAGATGTTCGCGCCAAAAAGAAATTTATCAAGTAGACCCAATTTAGAGCCTACTCATTTCTTATGAATAAGAGGATTTTCGGATATCAAGCCAGAAATAATTTACGTGTCTAAACGAATCCACGTCTTACAGTGTAAGATTAATTCACATACAAGCTTAAAAGGTATGAACAACTCTCTCTCTCTCTCTCTCTCTCTCTCTCTCTCTCTCTCTCTCTCTCTCTCTCTCTCTCTCTCTAATCAGCCTTTCGAGATCAGCATTATCTATTCAACTTTACGCCTGACTGTTTTGTGACTCTGAAATCTTACCCTTTCTTTCTCACTTCGAGATTTATAACATATTTTATATTTTATATTGAACTTTCAAACAAGAACTTTTAAATAAAAACTTATGAAAGAACTTTGCCCGGTATCCTGTAATACCTTTTTATAAACTTAATATTAATACAAGTTGTTTGTTTTAATACTGAGTTTTGTTTTCTATGCCATGTGCCTATATATTTGAATGTTCTTATGGTGTGATTTATGTTTTCATGAATATTTCCTGAATCTTTTTTAATCATTATAAATTACATATAAGGTTTTGAAAACATAAAATATCAACCTTAAATTGGTGACCTCCCAACATACATCAAACAACCTTACACATCCATCATACTCATAAACACGAAATTATGTAACCTACCTACAGTAGTCAAGTCCATGAAGATTTAGTAAGCTTAACATGATATTTAAATTTAAATGGTATCAGAACGTTTCGCGTTCCGTCCGTTTTAACAAACGAATTCAAGTACCGTCGGCGGGCCTGATAAAATGCCTTCGCGTGCTGGATCCGACTCGCGGGTCGTAATTTGGTGACTCCTGGTCTACAGCATACACACTTTTCTTTATTTATGGCTAGAATCGGCTACCCAGCGTCGACTGGTTGTTTACTTTTGAGATTTGCAAAAGCTGGTCATTTTCAAGTAGAATTTCAATGTTATTTCAGAACAGTTGATTGAACGATGGTTTTAATTTTTAAATGTTGTTAAATTTAAGAGAATGTGTTTATAAAATGTATTGAGCTTAAAACACACGCGCATACAAAGTGTGTCAAAAACGTATCGAGATTTCCGATAATTTTTGACTCACCTTGTATTCTGAAAAATTAACGTTCCATTCATTCTTTATTTCTATCTTGCTAAATACAGCTTTAAAATCTGTGCTTATCGACAAATCTTGTATTATGAAAAAAATTAACGTTATATTATATAGAGATTAGTATGCATATATATTATTTATTATTATTATTTAATATGTAAATCCGATCTTACTGACAAGCTAAAACGACAATTCTTCCAGGCTGAGGTTATATCAGTGCTGCTGTATGGCTGCACCACTTGGACCCTAACGAAGCACCTTGAGAATAAGCTAGATGGGAACTGTGCAAGAATGCTGCTTACAGTCTTGAACAAGTCGTGGAAACAGCACCCCACAAGGAAGCAGCTGTACGGCCACCTGCCCCCCATCTCACAAACCATCCGAGTGAGACGGACAATACATGCAGGACACTCCTGGAGAAGCAAGGACGAGCTCATATGCGACGTTCTCCTGTGGAAGCCAACCCATGGGCATGCTAGTGTGGACCTCCCACCAAGGACCTACTTTGAACAACTATGCAAATATGCTGGATGCTGTGCAGAGGACCTCCCAGGGGCAATGAATCATAGGGAAGGTTGGCGAGAGATTGTCATGGATATCCGTGCTGCTTGTGTGACATGATGATGATGATGATGATGATTTAATATGTGTGTGTGTGTGTGTGTGTGTGTGTGTGTGTGTGTATGTGTAACATTTGATAATTGTGGTAACACAGTAAACTCAGACTAATATAATGGGGCAATAGTTTTATATTTTTACTTTATATCTGCTTTGATACAATGACATCCATTACTTTTCATACCATTTTTAACAAATTACACACACACACACACACACATATATATATATATATATATATATATATATATATTAGTTTTTGTATATATATTTGATTAAATATACACCTAATTGAATATATACAAGGTGTGTTAAAAAAGTATCGAGATTTTTTGTACTTTGTGACACACCTTGTATTCTGAAAATATTAACGTTCCATTCATTGCTGATTTTTATCTTGGTAAATACAGCTTCAGGCTCGGCACTTTTCTGACACACCTTATATTTTGAAAAAAAATTAACGTTCCATTCATTGTTCATGATGAAAATGAACAATGAAACAAAAACTAATATATTGTTAATTATTATTGCTCAATCACAGATATTGAGCACTCTCCTAATAATGCTGCATATATTGGCACACCACTAACTCATCAAGTAAAAGAGTGTTAACCATACATTGTGATTATATATATATATAATTATATATTATATATATATATATATATTTATTTACAAAGTTTTCACAGATCAATGTTCATTATAAACAGCGACCCAGGTTTCATGCCAAGGGGCAATCATCAGGTTGTTGAGCAAGATCCCATGGTGTTTGTTGAAGTTCTTTACTCAATAGTAAAGAACTTCAACAAACACCATGGGATCTTGCTCAACAGCCTGATGATTGCCCCTTGGCATGAAACCTGGGTCGCTGTTTATAATGAACATTGATCTGTGAAAACTTTGTAAAATAAATAAATATTAGCTCTTACAATTTGTGATTGAGCACTGTATTTTCTTTGTTTCAACACAAAAAAAATTTGTTTTTACATATACCTATATATATATATATATATATATATGTGTGTGTGTGTGTGTGTATGTGTATGTAATTGCATTTCACTTAGCGCTAATACCCTTGGGAAAGGTATGAATTCTACTCTCCCTCCAGCAATGGGTAAATAGTAGCACAGACCGGTCTCTTTAACTTTAGGTAGGCAACCAATCCGGGAGAAGGAAAACTCTGAATTGAAACCTGTTAAACTCCGCTTCAGAAATTGACCTTGTGTCACATCCTGCTCGTGCGGAGGAGATGGTAAATGTATATATATATATATATATATATATATATATATATATATATATGTGTGTGTGTGTGTGTGTGTGTGTATGTTGTGTTGCGTGTGCGTGTGCGTGTGTGTCTGTATGTGTGTCTGTTTATATTTTATATATACTAGCAAATATATGCACCCTCCGGGTGCAAGTATTTAAGTTTTAACATAATAAAATATAATGTTAAATTAGAAAGGCAAATGAAACTGAATAAGAATGTAAATAAAAAGATTTGGAACAGAGGGGGTATGATTAATAGAACAACTTTGAAACTATCTCTTCCATCATTTTCCATTACTCCCGTCTTTCATTGGTAAATTTTCCTAATTTAACTATTTAGTTAAAATAGGAAATAAAGAATAAAATGACAGTTATTTATTCTTGTTAATGGATTTCTTTTAAGATTTATCTCCGGAGTATTTGCTCATATTCAATAAGATAAAACCAACAATTAGAAATCAATAATACTAAGCATATATTTATTAAAATCAAATTTTTAATATCAATATCGAAATTAGACTTCCCATTCACACTGTAAACCACTATTTTGTTGTATATATAAATACAATTGCATGTTATTAGGAAGTAGGTATGGTCAACAGTCTTAATGATGTAAAAAAATGTTATTAATAATTGAGGTTTAAATAAAAATAAAATCATGGAGAATGTGATGTAAATAACTAAGGGAATTGTGACTTGAGAAGTGATATAATTTCGGTTACAGACAGAAAAACACACAATCTCCATTATAATAAGATACATATTCATATATTAGTTTTATTTATATATGTTATATGTGTGTGTCTTTTATATATATATATATATATATATATATATATATATATATATATATTATATATATATTCCATATTGGTGTTATTTTAAAGTTTCTCATAAATCTTTATATTAGTGAACTCATTTTTGTTAGTTGCAACAATGCAAATATTTTTTCTTGTATTCATCTCATGAATATTGTATTCCGTGTCCATAAATTACTATTGGAGTGTGATGAGGAATATTTCAAGGGCTTTATACATTATTTCTTTAAGAGAAAAAAGCTGACGATTACTCTTCTTCAAGTGACAATCTATTAATTCACGCTACATACATTAAAGCAACGTTGTGTGTTTTGCTTTTTATTATTATCAAATCTTTGAACGTCTTGGTGAATGCCGGAAGACATTGGCAATATGAATATTTATAATTGTCCTCAAACATTTCACAATCCTTCATTGTGTTTCGTCTGACAAAGAGGAGGGAAACCAAAATATGATAAGGTCAACACTTAACCAAACAGAAATTTCACCTTTCTCCTTATTTGATAAAAAAAGATGAAATTAACAAAAGTTCTTTTACAGTCACAAACATTGTAAACTTGCATTGAATATATATATATATATATATATATATATATATTCTTATTATAATGGAGATTGTGTGTCTTTCTTTCTGTAACCGAAACTATATTACTACTCAAGTCACATTTCCCTTAGTTATTTAATTCACATTTTCCATGATTTTATTTTTATTTAAACCTCAATTATTAAAAACATTGGTCTATTAATACTGTTAGTCATGTCTACATACTAATAACATGCTATTGCATTTATATATACAACAAATAACTGTTTACAGTGTAAACGGGATGCCTAATTTGCATATTGATATTGAAAAATCGATTTTAATAAATATGGCTTAGTATTTTTGATTTCTAATTATGGTTTATCTTAATGAATATGAGCAAAAAATGTCTTTAATATATCCTAAAAGAAATCCTTTAACAAGAAGGAATAACTGTCATTTTATTCTTTAATTCCTAATTTAACTAGATAGTTTAAATTAGGAAAATTTAGCAATGAAAGACGGGAGTGATAGAAAATAGTAAATTTTATTTGTTCTATTTTTCGATTATACCTCCCTCTGTTTCAAATCTTTTCAACTGCATTCTTTATTTAGTTTCATTAGTCTTTCTAATTTAATATAATATTTTATTACATTAGAATTTAAATACTTGCACCCAGAGGGTGCATAATATTAGCTAGTATTTATAAGTAAAGTAAGTAAAGTCGTCGAGGCGGCCTAAAGTCGGTATAAGCCAATCAGCGAGGGAGTCTATCCTCTTTTCACTAGCGCTAGACCAAGGAGATTGTTTTTTGCGTATGAGGTGGGCGCCACACCTACCATCAGCTCCTTACTTTACCGCACAGATCCCTGTGCTACTCAAACGCTGATTTGGCGAGGGCCGGTAATCGAAACTAGGAACCTTGTGGTTTCTAGCCGAACGCTCTACCGAATGATATATATATATATATATTAATATATATATATATATATATATATATATATATATATATATTTAAGAGGGGGGTCAGGGTGAGTGTTAGTTATATTGAAGATATTTAATACGTTGTCTCCGACTTTAAAGGCTATTTTATTAATGTATATATATATAATATATATATATATATATTATATATATAATATAATCTTGTTAAAGGTAAAAATGCTGCCAAATATACTTATAAAATATATGATCCTGCAGCTCAGTACGAAACACCCATATACGGCTTACCGGTATGACTGGTAAAAGGGAAATTGAAATGACCCACTAAAACATCAAAAACCTGAACAGTACCGCCTCGGAATTACACAAAAACAATGGTTATTACCTCCCACTTCTAATTCCTTGCTACTACTCGTTTCTCGTTAAAAAACAAGACACGAAACATTTACCATCGTTTCCTACCTGAGGATGCAATTGTATTGCCGAAAGGGCTCGTTTTGAAACCTTGGTGGACTGTTATAACCAGTTCACCCCGACACCAGAAAGATGGCCAAAAAATTGTAACGGATCATACGAAAAACTTGTCCGACAGGAATTGTCTGTACAGTTCAACAAAACTTGTATAAAAGAAAAAAATTCTTGCCGAAATACACTTTATATATATATATATATATATAATATATATATTTATATATATATATATATGTTGTGTGTGTGTGTGTGTGTGTGTGTGTGTGTGTGTGTGGTGTTAATAGTTTGTGGATTAATATGGGTGCTATTTTTCTAAGAAAGATTCCCCCCCTCTACTTTCCATGATAGATGTCCTCTGACCAACCAAATCCTTAATAAACCTTTCCCTTCCCCGCCTGATTTACTCCCCAAACTTACTTTCTCTTCTATATATACAATGTTATGTACAATGCTTTAATAAAATTGACCGAAGAAGTAGACGCGCTTAACGCGGAACGAAATATATCCACTTCTAGTTGTATTGAGTTATTCCTTTTTGTCCATTTATCCTTACCATATATATATATATATATATATATATATATATATATATATATATATAACATTTAAGCCCGCTTAAGCCAGTAGAACAATTCCCATACCTAGGTGGTAATATCCTGTCCAACAGAAAGCGATGTAAATACACGAATAGGAAAAGCGTGGTCGGCCACAAACAAATTATTCAAGTATATGGAAATGCCGATCCTCACTGACAAGCTAAAGCGACATTTCTTCCAGGCTGGTGGTTGTATCAGTGTTGGCCTGTAGCGGATGGCAAGCCACTTGGACCTAACGATGGCGCTTGAGAATAAGCCTGGATGGGAGCTGCACAACTCTGCGTGCAGTCCTGGAATAAAATCGTGGAAGCAGCACCCCATGACGAAAACAGCTATATGGCCACCTTGCCCCTCTCACAAAACCATTCGAAGTGAGACGGACAAGACAATGCCGTGGCACTGCTGGAGAAGATAAAGGATGAGCTCAATAAGTTGACGTTCTCCTGTGGAAAGCCAAACACACGGACATGCTAGTGGGTGGGCCGCCCAGCAAGGACCTACATTGACAACTAAGCAAAGATGGCGGCAGGTTTGCTGCGCAGAGGACCTCCTGGGAAAATGAATGATAGGAAAGGTTTACGGAGATTGTCATGGATATCCGTGGCTAAATAGCGCGACATGATGATGAGATGATATATATATATATATATATATATATATATATATAATATATATATATATATATATAAATTTATATAGTATATATATAAATTGAGTAAAGAAAAGAAATGTAGATGGATAAAAATTAATAAATCTAATAATTCTGATCCTTTATGCCGTTTTCTTTTCTTTCCTAACATTTTAAAATAATATCACCACATCACTTTATTTATATTTCATTTTTTAATTTCATTTCATTATTTAACACATATTTCCTCACTTGACCCGCTCCATTCGTGTTAAACCTTTTCGGTTTTCAACCGATTTATTTATTTCTTCCCCTTCTTTTCTTCCCCAAACAATAACATGTAAACACAACTCATTCAAACATCAAACAAGTTTCCTGATTACTAATAACATTTCAATTTTTGCAATATAAATTATATCCATCCACCAGAAGCTTCAAAAAAAAAAAAAAAATTCTTAACTGTTTCCCTAAACGGCGTCTGCGTTCATAAACATGTTTTAAAAAAAAATATTCTTTTTCGAATATTTTGAAGTTCTATTCTCGTCTCCAACTAAAAAATAAAATAACACTCTGATGAGGTCGCAAAAATCTGGTTGTCGGAACATTTTATGCATTTTTCCTATTATTATTATCATCATCATTTCAACTCCATCTGATTATTTTAATAATAATAATAACGTAAATCCGTATACATTTTGATAAACAGACCGAAACGCATGTGTAAGTGATATCGATTAAAAATAATATCGATAAAAATTTCATTTTTTATCCATCTACATTCTTTTCTTTACTCATTTTTCCTCATATTGTCGGATTCATTTCCCATTTATCTCATATATATATATATATATATATATATTATATATATATATATATATATATATAGTTAATCCTTTTGGTTTGTATTGGAGGAACGATAATAAGTGTTTCAAATTAACTTCTGTAAGAGTGTATTTGTTTATTATAAGTGTACAATACATTTAAGAATTTTCGTTCT
>CM042174.1:7323711-7331211 GCA_023376005.1 Doryteuthis pealeii
TGCATGTCGTCTACATATTGTAAATGTTATTAATAATTGAGGTTTAAATAAAATAAAAATCATGGAGAATGTGATGTAAATAAACTAAGGGGAATTGTGACTTGAGAAGTGATATAATTTCGGTTACAGACAGAAAAACACACAATCTCCATTATAATAGATACAATTCATATATTAGTTTTATTTATATATGTATATGTGTGTGTCTTTTATATATATATTATAATATAATATATATATATATATATATATTATATAATATATTCCATATTGGTGTTATTTTAAAGTTTCTCATAAATCTTTATATTAGTGAACTCATTTTTGTTAGTTGCAACAATGCAAATATTTTTTCTTGTATTCATCTCATGAATATTGTATTCCGTGTCCATAAATTACTATTGGAGTGTGATGAGGAATATTTCAAGGGCTTTATACATTATTTCTTTAAGAAGAGAAAAAGCTGACGATTACTCTTCTTCAAGTGACAATCTATTAATTCACGCTACATACATTAAAGCAACGTTGTGTGTTTTGCTTTTTATTATTATCAAATCTTTGAACGTCTTGGTGAATGCCGGAAGACATTGGCAATATGAATATTTATAATTGTCCTCAAACATTTCACAATCCTTCATTGTGTTTCGTCTGACAAAGAGGAGGGAAACCAAAATATGATAAGGTCAACACTTAACCAAAACAGAAAATTTCACCTTTCTCCTTATTTGATAAAAAAGATGAAATTAACAAAAGTTCTTTTACAGTCACAAACATTGTAAACTTGCATTGAATATATATATATATATATATATATATTATATATCTTATTATAATGGAGATTGTGTGTCTTTCTTTCTGTAACCGAAACTATATTACTACTCAAGTCACAATTTCCCTTAGTTATTTAATTCACATTTTCCATGATTTTATTTTTATTTAAAACCTCAATTATTAAAAACATTGGTCTATTAATACTGTTAGTCATGTCTACATACTAATAACATGCTATTGCATTTATATACAACAAAAAAACTGTTTACAGTGTAAACGGGATGCTAATTTGGCATATTGATATTGAAAAATCGATTTTAATAAATATGGGCTTAGTATTTTTGATTTCTAATTATCTGGTTTATCTTAATGAATATGAGCAAAAATGTCTTTAATATATCCTAAAAGAAATCCTTTAACAAGAAGGAATAACTGTCATTTTATTCTTTAATTCCTAATTTAACTAGATAGTTAAATTAGGAAAATTTAGCAATGAAAGACGGGAGTGATAGAATAGTAAATTTTATTTGTTCTATTTTTCGATTATACCTCCCTCTGTTTCAAATCTTTTCAACTGCATTCTTATTTAGTTTCATTAGTCTTTCTAATTTAATATAATATTTTATTACATTAGAATTTAAATACTTGCACCCAGAGGGTGCATATATTAGCTAGTATTTATAAGTAAAGTAAGTAAAGTCGTCGAGGCGGCCTAAAGTCGGTATAAGCCAATCAGCGAGGGAGTCTATCCTCTTTTCACTAGCGCTAGACCAAGGAGATTGTTTTTGCGTATGAGGTGGGGCGCCACACCTACCATCAGCTCCTTACTTTACCGCACAGATCCCTGTGCTACTCAAACGCTGATTTGGCGAGGGCCGGTATCGAACTAGGAACCTTGTGGTTTCTAGCCGAACGCTCTACCGAATGATATATATATATATATATATATAATATATATATATATATATATATATATATATATATATATTTAAGAGGGGGGTCAGGTGAGTGTTAGTTATTGAAGATATTTAATACGTTGTCTCCGACTTTAAAGGCTATTTTATTAATGTATATATATATATATATATATATATATATATATATATATATAATCTTGTAAAGGTAAAAAATGCTGCCAAAATATACTTATAAAATATATGATCCTGCAGCTCAGTACGACACCCCCATATACGCTTACCGGTATGACCTGGTAAAAAGGGAAATTGAAATGACCCACTAAAACATCAAAAACCTGAACAGTACCGCCTCGGAATTACACAAAAACCAATGGTTATTACCTCCCACTTCTAATTCCTTGCTACTACTCGTTCTCGTTAAAAACAAGACACGAAACATTATACCATCGTTTCCTACCTGAGGATGGCAAATTGTATTGCCGAAAGGGCTCGTTTTGAAACCTTTGGTGGACTGTTATACCAGTTACACCCCGACACCAGAAAGATGGCCAAAAAATTGTAACGGATCAACGAAAAACTTGTCCGACAGGAATTGTCTGTACAGTTCAACAAAACTTGTATAAAAGAAAAAAAATTCTTCCGAAAATACACTTATATATATATATATATATATATATATATATATATATATATATATATGTGTGTGTGTGTGTGTGTGTGTGTGTGTGTGTGTGTGTGTGTTAATAGTTTGTGGATAATATGGTGCTATTTTTCTAAGAAAGATTCCCCCCCCTCTACTTTCCATGATAGATGTCCTCTGACCAACCAAATCCTTATAAACCTTTCCCTTCCACCCTGATTTACTCCCCAAACTTACTTTCTCTTCTATATATACAATGTTATGTACAATGCTTTAATAAAATTGACCGAAGAAGTACCGCTTAACGCGGAACGAAATATATCCACTTCTAGTTGTATTGAGTTATTCCTTTTTGTCCATTTATCCTTACCATATATATATATATATATATATATATATATATATATATATATATATACATTTAAGCCCCTTAAGCCAGTAGAACAATTCCCATACCTAGGTGGTAATATCCTGTCCACAGAAAGCGATGTAAATACACGAATAGGAAAAGCGTGGTCGGCCACAAACAAATTATCAGTAATATGGAAATCCGATCTCACTGACAAGCTAAAGCGACATTTCTTCCAGGCGGTGGTTGTATCAGTGTTGCTGTACGGATGCACCACTTGGACCCTAACGAGGCGCCTTGAGAATAAGCTGGATGGGAGCTGCACAACTCTGCGTGCAGTCCTGAATAAATCGTGGAAGCAGCACCCCATGACGAAACAGCTATATGGCCACCTGCCCCCATCTCACAAACCATTCGAGTGAGACGGACAAGACATGCCGGGCACTGCTGGAGAAGCAAGGATGAGCTCATAAGTGACGTTCTCCTGTGGAAGCCAACACACGGACATGCTAGTGTGGGCCGCCCAGCAAGGACCTACATTGACCAACTAAGCAAGATGCAGGTTGCTGCGCAGAGGACCTCCCTGGGAAAATGAATGATAGGAAAGGTTGACGAGAGATTGTCATGGATATCCGTGCTAATAGCGCGACATGATGATGATGAATGATATATATATATATATATATATATATATATATATATATATATATAATATATATATATATTATATAATATATAAATGAGTAAAGAAAAGAAATGTAGATGGATAAAAATTAAATAATCTAATAATTCTGATCCTTTATGCCGTTTTCTTTTCTTTCCTAACATTTTAAATAATATCACCACATCACTTTATTTAATATTTCATTTTTTAATTTCATTTCATTATTTAACACATATTTCCTCACTTGACCCATTCGTGTTAACCTTTTCGGTTTTCACCGATTTATTTATTTCTTCCTTCCTTTTTCTTACCCCAAACAATAACATGTAAACACAACTCATTCAAACATCAACAAGTTTCCTGATTACTAATAACATTTCAATTTTTGCAATATAAATTATATCCATCCACCAGAACCTTCAAAAAAAAAAAAAATTCTTAACTGTTCCCTAAACGGCGTCTGCGTTCATAAACATTTAAAAAAATATTCTTTTTCGAATATTTTGAAGTTCTATTCTCGTCTCCAACTCAAAAAATAAAAAACACTCTGATGAAGGTCGGCAAAATCTGTGTACGGAACATTTTATGCATTTTTCCTATTATTATTATCATCATCATTTCAACTCCATCTGATTATTTTAATAATAATAATAACGTAAATCCGTATACATTTTGATAAACAGACCGAAACGCATGTGTAAGTGATATCGATTAAAAATAATATCGATAAAATTCATTTTTATCCATCTACATTTCTTTTCTTTACTCATTTTTCCTCATATTGTCGGATTCATTTCCCATTATCTCATATATATATATATATATATATATATATATATATATATATATATATATATAGTTAATCCTTTGTTTGTATTGGAGGAACGATAATAAAGTGTTCAATTACTTCTGTAAGAGCTGTATTTGTTTATTATAGTGTACAATACATTTAAGATTTCGTTCTACCAATGGTTTCTGGGCGTCATTTTTAATGACATTCCTGATGATGAGCAGACATTAAAAATGACGCTCAGAAACCATTGGTAGAAATTTATTGTACACTATATATATATATATATATATATATATATATATATATATATAATAAATATATATATATATATGTGTGTGTGTGTTTGTGTGTGTGTGTGTTTTAATGTTTTTTTTTAGTTGGGCGTTATTACGAAGCATCTAAAAATAATGAATGAACTCGATATCTATGAATTCACTTATTTTTTTATTATTTGTTATCATAAATTCTCGGGTTCGTTAGATACTTTTTTTTCAAATGAATGTTGCTCCTGTTCAACGGATCTTTTGTCTTTGTTATTATTGACAGCGGCAGCGTCTGTAAAATCTAATTATAATGGAGATTGTGGGTTTGTCTGTCCGTAACCGAAACTATATCACTATACAAGTCACAATTCCTTTTGTTATTTACATCACATTCTCCATGATTTTAAGTTTAATTTTAATTTAAACTTCAATTATTGATAAAATCATTTTACATCATTAAGACTGTTGACCATATCTACATACTATTAACATGCAGTTGTATTTATATATACAACAAAATAGCGGATTACAGTGTGAATGTGAAGGCTAATTTGCATATTGATCTTAAGAATTTGATTTTAATAAATATATGCTTAGTATTATTGATTTCTAATTGTTTGGTTTTATCTTAATGAATATGAGCAAAAATTTTGGATAAATCTTAAAGAAATCCATTAACAGAATAAATAACTGTAATCTTATTCTTTACTTCCTATTTTAACTAAAGAGTTAAATTAGGAAAATTTACCAATGATAGACGGGAGTAATGGTAAATGATGGAAGAGTTAGTTTCAAAGTTGTTCTATTTTTCAATCATATCCCCTCTGTTCCAAATCTTTTTATCTGCATACTTATTCAGTTTCATTAGCCTTTCTAATTTAATATGATATTTTATTATATTAAAACTTAAATACTTGCACCCGGAGGGTGCCTATATTTGCTAGTATTTATAATAATGGAGTATTCCGATGTCAGCGTCCAGTTCCCTCACGTGAGTTTGTAATTTTAGAATCCATTTAGTTTCTGCTTGTTTTCGAGATTGCGTTGTTGGAAATGCGTGTTCTATTAGAATGCATTTGAGGTGTGTAAGGTTGTGTGGTGGGGTGTTAAAGTGAAGTGTTATTGTACTATGAGGGGATTTGAGTTTTATTGTGGATTTGTGGTTATTTAATCTTAGTCTAAAAGATGTAGACGTTCTCCCCCCACACACACACACATATATATATATATATATATATATATATATATAGTGACATCCACAAACACCGTGTTTCGACGTACCATATCTTCTCAGTGTGACTAGACATAGCACTTGAAGGGGTAGATTTTAACTGATACATACATGCATAGATATATATGTTACAGCCGCTAGAGTGCTCATCCGGTTTATAGGAGAGCCTTGCCATTTAAACTTAATTTGCGACCGACAATCAAGTTTTGCTCCAAAGAGATCAACCAACAATAATTGGTAACATATATTTTGTCATCCACAGACACCGTGTTTCGACATATCACATGTCCTCAGTTTGGCTAGACATAGCACATGAAGGTGTAGATTTTAACTGATAAAGACACGCATAAGTATAATTAAGAACGAAAAGGCTTAAAAATAAAGTCATATCAACAGTTATAAATACATTTCCAGCGATATCTCGTATTCGAGGGAACTTTTTGGGTAATCCTTAACTTGTTCCTCGTAAATTCCTACAATAAATTAAACTGAACCTTCATTTAATGTCCGTGTTTTTGCAATAAATGTTTTATTTTTCTTGCACCCGTTATTTTACAATACTGAATATATTTTCTTTATTTAAAAACATTTATTGCAAACATAATCTTCATACAATGACTGCTATTTACACAGTAGCATTGCAACCAACAAAGCCTTCATCAGATGATGACTCTTGGTTCAGGCATGGTTTCGGGGCCGAAGCATCATTACCACTAACCCAGAGCGCCCAAGCAGTATCTCACGATACCACCAGACTTTGTCGGTTTGATGTCACAATATAGGACTGCCATATCCACGCTGATGCGGTTAGAGCTTTCTCCTGAATCTTTTTTAATAATATATTTTCTTTATTCAAAAACATTTATTGCAAACATATTTAAAACATTTACTGCAAAAACACGGACATAAAATGAGGGTTCAGTTTATTTTATGGTAGGAATTTACGAGGAACAAATTGAAGTTTACCAACTTTTTGATACTGCTGCTGCTGCTGCTGCTGATGATGATGATGATGATGATTTTGGGGTTTGTTTCGTTTTACGGCATATCAACCTCAGTGGGTCATTTAATGCCGATAAAGTTTTGAAATAAATCAATTCTTAATGGATAATACAATTTTTTTCATAAATACATTTTTCTATTTAACCCATAGATGGGACACTGACAGGTGCTACCACTCCGGGTCAGAGTGGACCAGGGAGCAATGGTGATGAAGGGGTGCTCCACATTCCCCAAACCTCCAGAACTGGAACCTCACCATCAGATAGAGTTTAACGTCATTTCCAGGACATGTAGAACCGCAGCCACCGCCTTCTAGCACCCATATGATAAAAAGGGATGATGGTGATGATGATGTGCATTATTAAACATTACTTCACCTGATCGTTTTCAAATAAATGACATTCAATGCGGCAGGTGAGGATTTTCTAAAGGGATGATAAATTGTTCACACTTTAAAAAAAGAAAAAGAAAAAAGAAAAAAGAAAAAGAAGTCGCAGTTTATAAAGTAGACTATGTGTTATGTGTTGAAACGTTTTCAGGAATTGAATTTGACGCCGCCAATATAAACATTATTTTATGATAATTTCAAGAGAGTTTTATTCTCTTTGTGGGAATTATGTTAAATTCCATGGCATACATTTTTCATCGTTTTCGAAGTTCCGTTATGATAGGAATTCGTTTGTTAGACAACCTTAATTAATTTTATTGAATTATTTTTGATATCTGAAATAATTTTCTTTAATTGTTGTCTTTAATTTTCCTCAGTACCTCGGGCTTAGAGGAACCTGTTTGTTTTTTGGACCATATGACCTTTAGGCACCCCTTTTTGATCCCGATTAAGAAAGGACATGTTTTTCATTACACTTTTAGACA
>CM042174.1:7336211-7338711 GCA_023376005.1 Doryteuthis pealeii
GGAGAAAAATGAAAAATGTTAAGTGTATGGTGGATGTGTGAATATAATGTTATTTACCGTTATTTTTATATGTGCGTTTATATACGAAAGCTGATGACGTGATCATTGCATGTGAAAAAACGGAAAATGAAGATCATAAGATGACGCATGTAGAACGTGAATAGGCCGAGAGGTAATGTTAACATTGATATGACGTATTTCATATATATATATATATATATATATTATATATATATATATATATCCAGGTAGGTTGAGCTCTCTTGTGGGGAAACTCGCTGCCGATTAAGCTTAAAGTGCAAGGCACCCCCCAAAAAAAGCTCTCTGACGGACATTACGGATATACTCATGTATGTATTCATCAGTAAAATTCTCTCTCTCTCTCTCTCTCTCTCTCTCTCTCTCTCTCTCTCTCTCTCTCTCTCTCTCGTGGGTGTGCTGATAGCCTGATGTCTAGTCACTGAGTGATGAGAAATCGGTCGGGTTTTGATTGCAACAGAAGGTAGTCTGCTTAATCTAGCCGCACTGAAGAGATGGATAGTCGAAATAGGATAGTCTGTGGATTATATATATATATATATATATATATATATATATATATTATATACATATATATATATATATACATGGATTTATATATATTATATATATATATATATATATATATATATATATATACATGGATTTATATATATATATATTATATATATATATATATATATATATATATCTCATTGTCCCCTCAGTATATATATATCAGACTGGTATAATATTCTTTCATTCTGACATTTCCCATTACGGGGACACTTTATTTCTCTTAATACAATTGCATGATAGGTCTTCACTTTTTGTTGTTTTTTTAGTCAATTTACTAATGTCAACAAAGAATGGCTCAATTACGCCCAATATATAATGTTATTTTGTCTTTTCATTATCTTTATAATTTTCATTATTTATTATTCTATTACTCGCCTTATAAACAATATATTTACTCTGACATTTACCATGAAGAGGACAATGCATTTTTCTTTTACAATTGCATGGAATATCCTCGCGTTTTAGTTTTTATTTAATTGATTACTTTAATTTAGAAAATATTTCTGGTAACATTAGGCATACAAGTGTAACTCAATTTAACTGTGTTTTTGTTAGATATTTCACACACCTCGTTATTAGGTGGCAAAATGCTTTTTAAATATATTGAAAAAAAGTCATTTCCCAGTTTATTTTTAATAGCTCTATTAAATGGCAGTGAAAACCATAAAATATTTCTCCATTTATTTTCCCCAATTTTTCACCATTCATTATTAACAATGTGAGGTTGGTTTTAGTTCCACTATTTTAAGAGCTTGTACGTATTCACCTTTCTTCTTGTTGAAGATGTTAATATTAGAAGAACTACCAGACAATATTGTCAATATACCGTTAGAAATTGGAAACTTGTTTAATTACACGTGTCAGGTGATTGGAACCTGTATTATCATAAGTTTTTTTGGTCGTTAGTTCCACCATTAAGGCATAGTATAATATCCTAACAGTCAACCATCTTCAGATTAGTATGGTTGATTGGATTTTACGGCATGTCAACCCCAGTTAGGTTATTCCATGCCGAAGAGGTCTTTACCCAATTTATTTCTAACAGACATTTCTATAAACAGAACAATATGTTAATGAAAAAAAATTGAGTATCCATTAAGAATGAATTTATTTCAAAATTTTGTCGGCATTAAATGACCCACTGAGGTTGATATGCCGTAAAACAAACCAAACCAAAATCTTATTGAAGATGTTAATATTGGATGCTGCATGGAGGACCTCCATGGGATGATGACCGATAGAGATGGTTAGCAAGAAAAAATCATGGATATCTATGCTCTGCTGCCAGCAAGAACGACCTAATCCCTCACCAACTCAACGTATGAGTAACACATGGATATGTGCGGTAAAATAAGGAGCAAACGCAATCTCCTTGGTCTAGTGCTAATGAAAAGGGGATATACTAGATTTCTGGCTGATACCAAATTTAGGCCACCCTGACGAATTGCACACACACACACCACACACACACACACATATATATATATATATATATATATATATATATAGAAGTGACTCAAAGAGCAGTCAACAAAATTTTACGGGAGAGGGATACATGCTCTTATTGGAAGATAGAACATTGCTATTGAGAGAAATGAGAGGAATCTGCGGAGAAGTAGGGATGTGATCTACAGAGGACCATCTTTATTTTTATGTATGATACATAACGAGGATTTTTTTTATTTTTTAATGGAGTTCATTTATAAATAAGGTTAATAAAAGTCAAGCGAACTTCAAATCAATTTGGTTGGTTGGTTGGTTGGTTGGTTTTGCAGTATGTCAACCCTTGTTGGGTTAATTCATACCGAAGATGTTTTGTTTCATTAACTATTGACGGGTATTCACATTTTTTTAAAAATTCAGTCTTTGTTTTAACTCAATATTTTTAAGATCATTTTTTTAA
>CM042174.1:7343711-7351211 GCA_023376005.1 Doryteuthis pealeii
TAGAGCCTCGGACTAGGAACCTCGAGGTTGCGGGTTCGATACCGGCCTTCGCCAACTCAGTGTATGAGTAGCACAGGGATCTATGCAGTAAAGTGAGGAGCCGGTGGTAGGTGTGACGCTCCACCCCAGACGCCAAAAACAATCTCCTTGTCCAGCGCTGGTGAAAAGGGGATAGACTCCCTCGCTGTCTGGTTGATACCGACTTTAGGCCACCCTGTCGACTTTACTTACTTACTTACTTTATGTTGTACCGGCCGTTCCTACAGTGGAGAATAGACACCGGTTCTCACTATAAATAGTGAGACACCGAGTGGAAAGGTCGTACTGTTCCTGTTAACGACAACTAGTCGTACATGTACATTAATTGTAAATACACTTGTCTTATTTTACCCTATCTCAACTTGACTTCTTTTTACTGTTGGAACTAACATCACAACACTTTACTAGGAAGCCGCAATGCCCGAACATAGTATTTTTATGCGTTAAACAAATACGTGTATCTGTATGCTAAATTATTTTCTGTCCTGAAGGTCGCCCAACTGTCTCCAACGGTAATGGCATCAAGTAGTAAATATACACCGGCGGTTGGAGAGACTCCCTCCGATCAATCGGCAGTTCCTGTCAAGCCCAAGCACCTATATGTTTATAGAGGTGCGTGGTCTAATGGTTAGAGTTGTAGGAAATGGACTCGTCTACCCATGTTCAATTTCTGAACGAAGCCTTTTTGCATTTCACATAGCGCTAATACCCTTGGGAAAGGTATGAATCCAAATCTCCCCTCAGCTATGGGCAAATAGTAGGACAGACTGGGATCTTTAACCATGGCTAGGTAACCAGTCTAGGAGAAGAAAAACTGTGAATTCAAACCTGTTAAACTCCGTTTAAGAAATTGACCTTGTGTCAAATCCTGTTCGTGCGGAGAAGTTTGTGAAATATATATATATATATGTTTAGAGTTGTGGGAAACTGACTCATTGACCCGATTTCAAATCCTGGACAAGGCTGCTTGCATTTATATAGCACTAATACCCTTGGGAAAGGTTTGAATCCAACTATACTCGCTCCAGCTATGGGTAAATAGTAGGATAGACTGGGCTCTTCAACCTTGGTTAGGCAACGACTCTAGAAGACAAAAATCTGAATTTGAAAAACATGATGTCAGTCCTTGATTGGGTTTGTGGCATTCCTTGTGCACCAATTCAGGAAAACTCTGAATTCAAACATGTTAAACTCCGCATAAGAAATTGACCTTGTGTCGCATCTGTTCATGCGGAGGTGTTGGTAAATATATATATATATATATATATATGTGTGTGATTGTCGTAACCCCGATTTCCTCGTGGCAGGTCCCAACCCTTTTTATGACATATGTGCTAGTAGGCGGTGTCTGAGGGTCTTAGTGTCCTGGTTATGACGTTAATCTGCATCTAGTGGTGAAGTTCCATCTCTGGAGCTCTGGGGAATGTATAGTATCCCTTCATATCCATTACTTCCATGTCCACTCTGACCCGGAGTAGTGGTACCTGTTAGGATCTGTAGGGATAAAAAAAACGAGAATAAAAATAAAATTCTAAAAAATTAAAATTAAAATAAAAACGAAAATAAAAATAAAATAGAAAGAACAACAAATTCCTATGGGGCCTTGACCGGAAGAACCCCTTTGCACATGTCCGACAAAAGGGTGACTCCCTACCCCAGAAATAATACCTCGTTTATGCCCCGTTCAATAAAGCCTGAGTCATAAAACTACCTCTTGCCTTTGCCTCTTTCCTCTTTCGTGCCTTTTCGTTCCTAAGTTCCATTTCAGCGTACCAGCCCACAAGAACAAAGAACCAGTAGAAACGAACTTAACCTAGCCCCATAGATCCCATCTATGGGTTATATAGAAAAATATTTTGAAAACAATGTGTACCCGTCAAGAATATATAAAACACAAACATCTTTGGCATAAAATAAACCAACGAGGATTGAAATGCCGTTAAACCCAACCAACCAACCAGCCAACCATCCCAATTCAATGCAGATTGTCATTCCTGCCAAAAGTGTTTCATATCTTTTGAGGGTTTTATTACGAAGCCAACGTCCAAATATTGTATTTTTATGCATTAAACAAATACGTGTATTCGTCTGCGAACTTTTTTTCTCTCCTGAATATCGTCCAACTGTCTCCAGCATTTACAATAATGACATCAACTTAAACAAGCAGTAACTCTATGGACGACGAATTTTTGTGTCAACATAATTAAAGGTTGTTTTTCTTTTTCTTTATCTTTTTCTTTTTCTTTTTCTTTTTCTTTATTTCTTTCTTTCCTTTGTCTTTCTTTTCTTTTTCTTTTATCTTTTTTTTTTTTACTTTCTCTCAAGTTTTCGTTGGAGAGACGTCTGGCTATAGAAATATTTCCTCAACGTGACTTTGTTAGCATAAAACATTACATCATTTTTCTCATGTTTCTGTTTCTTTCCTTAATGGCGCATCAAACTTTGTGGGTTATTTAATGGTCTATAGAACCAGAAATGTTTGTAAAAAGTGTAAACAAACCAAATACTTGATAATTTCCATAAAAAATTAGACAAAGAAAGAAACAAAAATAAGTCTAGTTTACATAGTATATGGTGCGGTCAATTTGCATACTGATTTTAACAAAACGTTGTTTAATAAATAATTACTTGGTGTTATTGATGTTATTATTATGTTATTCTCTAACATATTAAAAGCAGTCCTATGTATAATTTTATTTAGAAATTATTACTTTTGTTAGTCTTTCTGATTCAATGATAATGGTTTTAAGGAAATGTTTGATACTTATTAAAAAAAAGAAAATTTGTTTTAAATTTAAATTTATATTTCTGATTTTTTTTTTTAATAAATAGACTCGTTCCTTAATATGATTTGGTTTAATAATAAAAAGTGGTAAACATTGATTTTCTAAATGTTGGCATTTAGGTCTGCTGAAGACGATGGCGTAGTGTCCAATTTTTTAAAACTGCATCTGCACAAGTGGCTGAACAGACCAATTTTTTGAATGACAGTCTCTGGAGCAGTGACTGCAAACAAACGTTGATGCTTGCTGGAGTTGCTGTTGTCTCTCTTTCCTTCTGGCCACTTTTCTGTGGTAGCTTCTTTCCTATGTTTTTCATTCCTTTCGTGCCGAATTTGACACGGAGGCGCCAGGTCGCTCGGTTTTTTGCACCAACCTCCCATGTTTTGGTGTTGATGTGACATTTCTTCATGTCCTTCTTGCAGACGTCTTTAAAGTGTAGGTGGGGTCTCCCTACCGGTCAAGAGCCTTTTACTAATTCGTCATACAGTAGGTATTTGGTTATGCGGCCTTTATCCATCCTTCTGACATAACCAGCCAGCTCAGGCGCCTCTCGCAGATGAGGGCGAATATCCTGTTCATGTTTGCTCGGTCCAGCACATCGGTGTTGGACACTTTGTCTTGCCAGCGAATGCGTAGGTTGATTATCTACACATGTAAAAATATCTGGAGAAATAAAGTTAGCTTTCAAGGACTACACCTGGATACTCTGCTAAATGTACACTCATGTTCTACCAAGGATTTCAAGCAATACAACTGGATTCTCTGCTACACGTACACTCTGGTTCTACCAAGGATTTCAGGGAATACAACAGAATTCTCTGCTACACGTACACTCTGGTTCTACCAAGGATTTCATGAAATACAACTGGATTCTCTGCATCATCTTCTCGACCGGATTTTATACATTTAAACATTTCACTATTAAAATAAATAAACGTATCTATTTATAATTAAAACATGTTGCTTCTATGGGTATATCAGTATTCAAAATATATTAAATAAGCAGTCAACAATTTTTCCCTTTCGTTTAACCCTTTCTCTTCTTTTGTGGAAAAAACATCTGCTCATTAGTACAGAGACTTTTAAAAATTGACCTGTTAAATTATTCCCTATTTCAGATTTGTTCTATCAATTTCTGCGGCGACACTAATGTTTAGTTGTATTGCACCTTGTTGCTAAGAGTACACTCTTGTTCTACCAAGGATTTCAAGGAATACAACAGGATTCTCTATTACAAGTTTAATCTTGTTTCACCTAAGATTTCAAGTAAAACAACTGGATTCTCTGCTACAGCGAGTACAATCTTGTTCTACCAAGGATTTCAAGAAATACAACTGGATTCTCTGCTACAAGTACACTCTTGTTCTACCAAGGATTTCACGGAATACAACTGGAATCTCTGCTACAAGTACACTCTTGATCTACCCTGGATTTCAAAGAATACAACAGGATTTTCTGCTACAAGTACACTCTTAGTCTATCTAGGATTTCAAGGAATACAACTGTATTCTCTGCTACAAGTACACTCTTGTTCTTCCAAGGATTGCAAGAAATACAACCGTATTCTCTGCTACAAGTATACTCTTGTTCTACCAAGAATTTCAAGGAATACAACTGTATTCTCTGCTACAAGTTCACTCTTGTTCAACGAAAGATTTTAAGAAATACAACTGTATTATCTGCTACAATTACACTCTTGTTCTACCTTGGATTTCAAAGAATACAACAGGATTTTCTGCTACAAGTACACTCTTGTTCTATCTAGGATTTCAAAGAATACAACAGGATTCTCTACTACAAGTACACTCTTGTTCTACTTTGGATTTCATGGAATTCAATTGGATTCTCTGCTACAAGTACACTCTTGTTCTACCAAGGATTTCAAGGACTACACTCTCTGCTACAAGTACACTCTTGTTCTACCAAAGTTTTCAATGAATACAACAGATTTTCTACTACTCTTTTATATAATTGGATTTACAAATAGGAAACATAAATGCATAAAATGGTAATCAGAATCGTAATCCAAAACAGCCATCGTGGGTGGCGGAGGTATTACCCCTTTGCCAGGGATATAGTTAGCGTATTTTAAGTTCCGCTTATATGGCTGGTCATTGGTCTATAATTTCTTGCATGGGTTCGCTTGTCAGTGTCTGCTTTTTCTTCCCCTTGTTCTCCATTCTTGAATATATTTTTTTCTTCTTTCTGCAATCATTTTTGATGTTGCCGAATCAGTCTATCATGTAATTTGTGGAATTTTCTTGGAGTCAAATCTATGGATTCCGTCTGCTTTTCTATTTGGTTAACTCGCAGAGTATTTTTAAGAATGGTTTAATTTTATTTTCGGATTTTTCTGCTGCTTCGATTCTATGAAAGAATTTTTTTTTTGTTATTTTTATTTTTTTTTATTTTTTCATTTTCACCAATTATTCTGTCGCTTCTATTGGCAGCGGCATATTTTATGCCAGAATATTTTCTAAGAGTCTCCAGTCTTATTTTATTATACAAGACATTCTTTTATTTATAAATGTTCGCTTTGCAATATTTAGAATTATTAAATCGGTTGGCGCTAACATTTTCGTCTTTCTTCTTCAGCAACTAATTGTTTTGGGTGTATTTTCTCCTCCGACACCCAATATTCATTTTAACACCACCACCCACACACACACATACACACACAGATAAAGAGAGAGCGAGAGGGAGAGAGAGAGGGGGAGGGAGAGAGAGAGTGAGGAGAGTCTTACGGCCAAATCATGTTGAAAGCATTGGTTCCCGCTAGATTCCCAAAGTTAAGAATGATGAACCTGTTCAATACTTAGGTGGGTGTTTATTTAAGTAACTGCAGTTACTGTGTTTTATTCATCATCATCATATATATATATATATATATATATATATATATAAAGGAATATATATGGGAAGCGCATGGTGTAATGGTTAAAGTCATGGGAAATGGACTCGTCGCCCCGAGTTCAAATCACTTAGCGCTAATACCTTGGGAAAGGTATGAATCCTACTCTCCCTCCAGCTATGGGTAAGTAGTAGGGCAGACTGGGCTCTTTAACCTTAGTTAGGCAACCGGTGTAGGAGAAGGAAAATTCTGAATTCAAACCTGTTGAACTCCGCTTAAGAAATTGATCTTGTGTCACATCCTGCTCGTGCAGAGGCGTAGGTAAATATCTATATATAAAGGAATTTGCATTAATTTTTGTCTGGAGGAAACTTCGAAAATAAAATAATTAACGACAAAGTAAATATACATACACATTAAATATCAACAGGGCTTGGTTTTTGAGCAAAAATAATACAGATTTGATTTATATTCGTGAATATAATTAAAAAATAAAATTTAAATGATAACAGCATGGAATTTTTTTTTTCATTTAATATTTTAGATAATAGACATTAAGATTTCTTTTCACAGTAGCTGGATCAATGCAAGGTCTATTTTTTTTACATGGGATCTAAATAGGGCATCCCACGAGGATTCAACTCAGGATAAGGTAATAATGGATCTCTGGTACTAACTTAAAAAATCCCTCTCAACCCACGCGACGCCGGGTAGCCGTTGCTAGTCTATAATTATACGCTTGTTCCTAAATCTTCCGTCCGTTATCATCCTGCAACACCCTCTGGTTAAAAATAAAACCGTCCAAATTGTTCAAGATGCAAAAATGTAATTTCCGATCATCTGGTGTCGCTTAATCCTAGATTTCTTATTTGTCCTATTTCATTTTTTATTCTTTACCTCATTATTATTCAACAATCAGGACCTGTGGATATACCACATTATGATAATTTAATTATTACAACGTTTGATATGCTTACTTAAGAGCTATTGCTAAATAGTTCAATATGTATAAAGTATAATAATTTTCATTTAACTCTCTCACATTCTTTTATATCTTTCTTTTCTTCTTTTCCTTATATTCGATTCAATTGGACGATTTGGACGGTCTCATTTTTAACCAGAGGGTGATGATAACGGTCTTGTATACCCCTTTTTACTCAGGTGTATATAATCGTAGGATTAGTTCTCGGGTACATAATAGAGAGAGGAGAGCTCATCAAGGGTGATAGAGAGAGAGAGAGAGGAGACAGACAGACAGACTTATTAAATAGGAGTTGTCCTACTTTAATACTTGTGGCTGGTTCCTGCTATCTTGTCCGTCCCCCCATTGTCTTCTCTAGTTGGGGTTTGATTTCTTTGCATTCCATCTTGGACGGTCTCATTTTTAACTAGAGGGTGTTGGATGATAATAATGGTCTTACTTTTAAGGAACACGAGTATTAATATATATATATATATATATATATATAATATATATATATATAATATATCGGTGAAAAATTTCAATTTAAAAGATTTTAATTTTCCTGTTTTTTACAGATTAAGGTCTCTGTCGCCATTAAGAATCAAGGTACCTCTGTATGTTAAATACCGAACATCGTTAGACGGTGAGATTTCATCTAACGTGATATATATATATATATATTATATATATATATATATATATATATATAGAGAGAGAGAGAGAGGAGAGAGAGAGAGAGAGAGAAGGAGAGAGAGAGAGAGGGAGAGAGAGAGAGACAGGCAGACTTATTTGAGAGAATGGTCTTACTTGGTACATTACTCTGTTTTCTTCCTTCTTCTTCTTCTTCTTCTTCTTCTTCTTCT